>NDGN011533689.1:305-11300 GCA_002564285.1 Tympanoctomys barrerae
TATTACAGATTACCATCTTCAGTGCAGTTGCTTAGTTCACAGGTATCAGTATATATAGTTAGCAGGGTGAGAATCTTTCCAATGAACTGCTAGATTGAAAAATATTCTGGAGATTCTCAGGATCTTTACCTTACCCATCTTGTACATATAACTGTATGGCTTGTCACTGTCATGTTTCCTAGCTCTTCTCCTTTCCCTCTCTGTTTTTCTTTTTTTACAAGCCTTGCCTGCCCCGCCACTTACCTAGCACATCCTACCATGATTGCCTCACCATTTTCCTCATTGTAGATGTGATCAATAAATGCTGATGTTCTGGCTGCCTCGCAGCCTGTCATTCCCTATGAGCACAGTCCATCCCAGATCCCCAACGAATTACTATTTGTCTTTTCCTCTTTATTTTTCCTATGAACCATAACACTTTGAGGGAAACTGGAGACTCACCTTAGGGGTTCCCAAAACATAGACATTTTATTTCTTATAACTTTCTAAATTATTAGAGAAAAATAACCTATGGCAATACCCCAGTAGATGTGGGAGAGTTAATCATTGCTAACATAGTGCATAGAAGGCCTGGCCTCTTGTGTACCATGACATAAAAGTGTCTTGTGAGCTAGAAATTGTTAAAAGATTTAATATTTAAGTAAAATGTTATAATGAACTAGAGTCTCTAGATGACAGCACGGTAGACACTTTACTTGGTACAGAAAGATATCCTTACTCTTGCAAGTTAGTTAATGTGTATCTTACAGTCCTTTCTGCTTCCAAGTTGGTAAGAAAGGAAGAGAAATAAAAGAGAAAATAAAATAGCAATAGAAAAATGAAAAGGAAAAACAGCATGAAGAAAATGTAAAAAAAACTCAGGTATCATCATTTTTACTGATTTTTTTTGTAAAATTATATTTATGCAATGGAGTTTCGAACTGTGTTCTTGAAAAGTTATAATTGAATTTTATCATGATGGGGCTGATATATTTTGAGTAAGAAGCCATTCCATTTGAGGAATAGATTTCACAAAGATTAACATTAGAATGATTACATGTTATTTGTGAAAGAACACAATAGGTAGGATGCTGCCATGTAGTCTGGCTTATAAATTAAACCTGGCCAGTCGTTTTTGAATATAAATATTTTTTGACTCAGAAATGGAAAGTGCAAGCTTTACAACACTAAGCCATGTTAAAACTTAATTGTATTTTAAATGTTTCTAATGTATAGTGTTTCTCTTGCAAGGAGTAAATATCATTTAATTTACTAAAACATATAATAAAGGTCATGCCTACTTTTTTTTCCTCTCCGACACCTTTGCGCATTCATCTCATTGTCTGTTTACCTCATGCATTCAGTAATATAAATTCCTTGGCATTTAGCTGGATCTTTTTCCCCTTGTGGTTTGAAGTTCTTTTCCTTTTTTAATTAGATTGACCTTTCAGTTCACTTGAATGCCCTCATCCTGACAAAGAATAACTGTTCTCTTCTACGGTTACCAGAATTGAATGGAGAAAGACTGAAAACGCTGACAGAAAAAATGATAATTTTTGATGCAGTGTTCTTAGTAACATATTGTATAATTGTGACTTTTCACAGTGGCTGACATAGAAAAAAATACCTGCTCTGACCAATTCTCAGAGATCTACGTACATATTTTCCCAAGTTACCGCTTTCATGGGCTTCTTAAGACAAACGTAGTTTAATTGACTTTTAAATGTCTCCTGGCACCTGACCTGCTTTATGGTTCTAAACCTCGATGTGTAACAGGGTTTGAGTGAAAATAATGTTGTGTCATCGTCACTGCCATTCTGTTGTACTGAGTATGTGTGTTTGATACGCGTATGCGGGTACATGCCTAGGTTTACATATTCTTATGTATACTGCAGCTTTATTTTCTTAAAAGTACACTGAAAGGACACTGAGTACAATTGTTTTCTGCTTTGATTGAGTAAATTCTTCCTTTTATTCAATAAACTCTGTAGGACTGAAATGTTTATTACACACAAGTCCATGCTTGTAACCTATAGTGTGTGAATTACATATTTGTGAGATAGTCAACAGTGAACCCTTTTCAGCAACATTCTTTTGGGCCAAAGCTAAGAAATTAATGTTGAACTGTTGTATTAGATATAACTGATCCATAGTAATACATCAACACAGATTATATGTAGCTATGCTAAAGCAGGTTGTTATTCCTGGCTGAGAGGGATTCTTCGTAAAATGTATAATATTGGAATAAAGTGATTCATGTATATCCCATCATTTAGTTATAAATTGACAATTTATGTACTTACATGATAATGTGTTCTTAATAGCATACTGTATCATTGTGACTTTTCAAAGGGGCTAACAGAAAAAATACCTGCTCTGCTCAATTCTCAGAGATTGACATTCACATTTTCACATTGTATCTTTACCTTTTAAATAACATATCAGGGTATGATATTAATCAATCAATGATATCAAGAATAAAGGTTCTGATGCTTGGTACTAGATCAATGGGTTACAAAAACATTTTGCTGAATGAAACCCACAAAACAACATGAAATAATCAGAGGAGATAATCCATAGAAATTCAATCTTGACTGGTGATTGGATGACTGGTAATGGGAGCAACTATAGCTGGATTTGAGGGGGGTTTTTCTGGTTGATGGAAGTGCTATAAAAATAAACTTCATAAATTTGTGAAAAGGTACTAGGTTGCATTAATTTCATAGGATCAAAATATTCCAAAGAAAGTCAATCACTTAAAATTCCCCAGTGAATTCATGATTATAGCTCATCATATGCTTAGACTGCATTGTAATAGAAGCTAGAATCATTGCACTAATGTAAGAGCTAAAGGAGCATGTATAGTCAAGAGAAAAAATATATATGGCATGATTGAAGTGAAATCAGCAAAAATGACAGAACAAAATTCTCCTCTCCTCCGAAATCTCACCCAGTGAGTTAAGTGACAAAGCAAACTTTTTAGCTTAGGGAGCTAGTACACTGTCAGCAAGCAATGGCATGCTTAAAACAAGGGAAAAAGCTGAATTTTGATGGGAGAACACTAGGATATTCAGCATATCCAAATTCCATGCCTCAGAATAAAAATTGAAGTTAATTCAGACAGCATCTCATATCTTTACTGTAGTTTGATGACATGGAGAAAACAATAAGCACTTCACCCGACTGTAGCAATATGCACCATCAAAGATCCTTTGCTGATAAATCTTAAAATGACTGGTCCTTATTCGGTCAGCTTTAAACTTTCCCCATCCTGAAGTGTTATTTAAGTCATAGGAAAACATTTGTTTAAATTATTTAAATACTAATCAAATCAACCACTAAAATCTGTAACTGGGAATTAAAATAAAACATTCTGGAAAAGCAATACATAGAAAATATAGGGACAAGAAGAGACTAGGGAAGGAGCTCCATCATGCAGGAATGAAGCTTTGAAAATTCCACATACTGTGTAACACTTAGAATACTATACATACACCCAGAATGGAAATAGGCCACAGAATACCTGATCAATCCCAACATTCCATCTTCTGCTTGACATTTCCACACACCAGGAAGTGACAAATAATGTACATCTGTGAACTGACAGAACAAGAGATGAAAGAATGACCCACCACAAGGACAGTCTAAACATAATATTTTTGACATATAATAGTGTTTTGAGTTCTTAAAAATATGTTCAGAGCAATATTGTCATTCTTTACATGCTTTCTTTTTGCTGCACAAGCTTTTTAAAAAAATTTCATTAGTATATATTTGCAATACATAGTACTCGCATCATAGAGAAATTGCACCTTTATATGATTTATGTTAATATGTTCTTGTGTATTATATGTTCCTTTTCATAGTCTCGTCCTGTCTCTTCAAGCTTTCATCCCTTCCTTTCCTTTTTACAGAAGCTTTTTCATTTTTCCCCTCATTCTTTTATAATCTGCTGTCCTCTTCCCCTTCTTCTGTTCCCCTTTCCACTGAATATTTGAACACATTCTTCTGACTTCCTACTGGCTGTTCACCATTGCACTCTTTGTTTACATTTTGAGTTTCTCAACCAAGAGAAATAATTTGGTCTTTAAACATGTATGTTTTACATTGCATTTAAAATATAGTTTCAAGGTTGTCTTTATCTCCTCTCATTGCTGAGACAAACACCGACACTCAAAATGAGGGAAGGAAAGGTTTATTTAGCTCACAGTTACTGGAGTTTCATAGTTCAAGACAGCCTGAATTACACAGCAAGACTGCAGAGCCTTATTTTTTTCAGGAAAGAGGTTCAGTGCCTCTGTCTTCTCCAAACATCTCCTCTGCCTGAGGTGGCCTCAATTGCAGAAATTACTGCCCTACTCTGCAAGGTCTGGAGGAGAGGCTGGAGTGCCTCGGCATCCAGAATGACCTTCTCCACACCTCAGAGACACCGCTGGCCTTGGGGAGACGCTGAGCACCTGCTGCAGGTTTAACAGTTCACTCCCCTCTGGCCCCGCCCCTCAAGCCACTTGATGCTCCCTCCAGCTGAGTCTGCCCCATGACTTACATGAGGCTTTGGTGGAACAACGAGACACAAACCATAATAAAGGTTCATCTGTTTACACATGTCTCAAGTTAATCCTCCACTACATTTTATTACTCTATTTTTCTGTTGATGGGCTTGTGGCAGGTTTCCAAGATTGAGCTATTATTCACTGTGCTGTTATAAAAAAGAGGTATGCTTGTATCACTGGGGTATGATACTTTTAAATCTTTTGTGAATGTTCTTACAAGGTAGAGGGTGGGCCAAGTATCTCAGCGGATTAAAGATCCTGCAAGCAGGCACAAGAGCCAGGGGTTTGATCCCCCCCACCCCGCCTTCTGTGCCAGCCCCGTCCCTGGTACGCTATGAAGGCGATTGAGACTGGGCATGCTGGCGTGCACCTGTAAGCTCTTGGGAGGCTCTAAACAGGCAGATCATTATGAGTCTGATCTAGTCATGAGATCCTGAACACCCTGTAGACTCTTCCCTAAAATAAAGGAAAAAAAAATTCTTAGAAGGTGAAAAACTAGGTCTAAATAAACCTTTAGGGTTTTTTTCTTCTCTTTTGAAACTCCATGGTGATTTCCACAGTGGTTGTATCAGTTTACACTCCCAGCATCAGGGGATAAAGGTACTTGTTCCTTACAGCCTCGCGAGAATTCATTATTGGGTGATTTCTTTATGATAGTCATTTCTTCTGCAGTGAGACATAATCTCAGTATTGTAATTACTGGCATTTAATTAATTGGTAAGTAATTTATTGTCTTTTCTTAAATTACCAGTAATGGCAAATATTTTCCATATGTTTATTTTGTTGTTTGTACTTCTACATCTGAGGAGTTTCTACTAATTTCAGATGCCCAATTTTGGATTAAGTCTTTGATGCTTATAAATGAGGTTCTGACTCATAATTTTTTAATGTATTCTAGATATATGTCTTAGTAGTAGTTGATAAAATATTACCTATCCTGTAGGTTGTCTCTTTACTCTACTGGTGGTTTCTTCCACTGTGCAAAAGATTTTTAAAAAATTATTATTTATTTATTTGGTACTGGGTCTCACGACACAACTAGGACTCATACTGATCCTCCTGTCTCAGCCTCCCAGGCACTGGGATTATAGTTGTGCACCACCACACCCATTTTGGTGGTCAGCACAGTTAGGGACAAGCAAGGCATGCCTTATCAGGGATCAAGCCTGGGTCCTTGTGCTTACCAGGCAGGTGGTTAGACTGCTGAGCTATGTCCCTAGGCCAGGAAAAGGTTTTTAATTTGATGTGATCCCAGTTGTTAATTCTTTAATATCAGGGCTTTATTCATAAAGTCCTTGCCTATATTTATGTCTTCCAGAGTTCTACCTATTGTATCTTCCAGTAAGTTGTTTCTATTTTTATATTTAAATCTTTGATCCACGTTTTATTTTATTTTATTTTTAATTAATTTTATTGAGAGTTTCAGAACCAATTAATAGGACAGTTTCAATATTTAATACACTGCATATTGTTGTCTTAGATATTTCCCCAGCTGGTTCCCCATTTATTAAGGAAGTTGTCTTTTGATGAAGGTGTTTGGCCACCTTGTGAAATATAAGATAACTGGGTGTTTTTTCAGTTGTGTCCACATCTTTTACTCTGTTCCATTGATATTTTGGTTGTGCTTTTTGCCAATACTCTGCTGGTTTTATCACAGTAGCTCTGTAGTATAACTTCAAATTGGGGGTCTTGATGCCTGCTTACTTGTCCTTCTGATTCACTAAAAGTTTTAAGATTTTTTTTTTCTGTAGTTCTGTGATGTGTTCTGTTGGTGTTTTGATTGGGATTATATTAAAGCTACATAGCAGCTTTGGAAATAGGTCCATTTTCCCTCTATTGTTTTGGCCTACCCAAGAACAAGGCTATCCATTTTGTGATATTCTCTTGAGTCTCTTTTATCAGAGCACTCAGGGTACTGTGGTTTTCAATATAAAGGTCTTTTATACCTTTCTTTAAACATTCTTAAATATTTCTTGTCTGATACTATTATGAAAGGTGTTTTTTCTACATTTCTCTCCCACTGATGTTGTTATTTTAGTACAGGAATGTTATGGAGTTTTAGCTGTTGACTTGTATTCTGTTACACTTCTCAGTTTGGCTACTAATTTTAGGAGTCTTGGTAGAATATTCATAGTCTTCTATGTAGAATATCATGTCACCAGCAAATAAGGAAAATTTAATTTCTTCCATTCCTATCCATATTCATTTTATTTCTTTTCCTTGTCTAATCTTTCTTGCTAAATTTTCCACAACTAATTAAATTGAAGCTGTAATAATGGGCATCTTGTCTTAGTCCAGATTTTAGAGTAAGAAACTTTTGACTTTTTACCAGTGACTGATATGAGTTGTTGACTTGTTGTAGAATGCTTTTAGTCAACTGAAATAAAGACCTATTCCAATGGATGCAAAATTTTTAACCTCAATATGTGTTGGCCTTTGTCAAATGCTTTTTCTTCATCCCCTAAGATAATCATGTATTTTTGTCCTTGGTTATGTGAATATCATATATTATACTTACTGAGTTATACAAGTTGAACCACCCCTGTGACCATGGGTTAAATCGCGCTCTACATGGTATATAATTTTTTCATGCTTTGCTGCATTCTATTTGCCAGTATATTATGGAACATGCAACTTTGTCTATTTTGGAGATGGACCCGTCGTTCTCATTTCTGCGTGGGCCTTTCTCTGGTATTGGTATTAGTGTAATAGTTGCTTCCAGGAATGACTGTGTGATATAACTTTCTTTTAAATTTCATTTAACAGTTTGAAGAGTAGGGGCATGAGTTCATCTGTAAAGTTCTTATAGAATCCATCAGTGAATCTGTCAGGACCTGTGCTTTTCTTTGTTGATAGATTTCTTTTTCTTTCATTAATTAAGATAATCAATTTTTATATCTTCTAGTTTCAGCCTTGATAATTCATATGTATCTAAATGTCTGTAATTTCTTTATATTTTGCAACTTATCACAGTAAAAGCAGATACAAATGATCTTCTGGATTAATGAAGGATCCTTTGCTATCTCACCATTTTCATTCCTAATTGCATAAATTTGAGTTTTTCTTTCCTTTTCTTGATCAGATTGGCTAAAGGTTTAACAATTTAGTTTAATCTCTCAAATAACCACTCTTGAATTCCCTGCTACTTTGCTTTGTTTTCTTAATCTCCATTTCATCTATGTCTGCTCTGCTCTTCATAATTTCCTTTCTCATATGAGATTGGGGCTTAACTCACTCTTTGTTTTCTAGAAACTTGAGCTTCAACATAAGGTTGTTTATTTGAGCTCACACTATTTTTCTGATGTGGGAATTCACCACTACACATTTCCCTTATAGGACTGCTTACATCCTATCCTGTAAATTCTGATATGCTGTACTGACATTATTGCTTAATTGTAGAAACTAAATTTTTCTAAAATTGTATATGTGACCCATGTGTTTAGGAGGGTATTATTTAATTTCCATGTGTTTATGTAGTTTTTGTGGTTTCTTTTATCATTTTTCCCCAATTTAATTATGCTATGATTTAATATTATGCATGAGATAATTTCAATTCCTTGGCATTTACTTAAGTATATTCTGTGAGTTACTATACAGTCTATTTGGAGAAAGTTCCACATGCTGCAGAGAAAAATGGATTTTCTGTTGTTGTTGCATGAAAACTTTGTAGATATTTGTTCAAAGGTTTGTTTATGACAAATATTAAGAAAAAATAATCTAAAGTAAAATAAATTGGGAGAGAATCAAAATGGTTTATATGCACAAAGTATCAAAGAAAACTGACATAGGAATACAAAAGTTAAGGAAGAAGATATAATATATATAAAAAAATAGAAAAATTACAAATTACTTCCTTATCAGTAGTCTCATTAAAGTTAAATAAATTAATCTCCCCAGAGGCAGAGATTAGCAAAATGGAAACATTGACACAAATCCTAAATGCTACTTTCAACAGAATAACTGTAGAAAAGTCTTCTTTCACTCTTAGAAATTACACAACTAGCTTGAATGAGAAGTGTGGAAGAGCAACATTCCTTGCAGGTAGTACCGCAAAGAGTGCTGGAGTGGCTATACTATTTTCAGAGGAAACAAACTTTTAAGTGCAGCTTTGAAAAGACAAACAATGCCAATCTACAAAGAAAACATAGCAGTTACATACACATACACATGTAACACAACTTCCAGTATGTGAAGCAAAATTGATATAATTAAAGCCACAGTTTTATAATAATATTTAGATATCTCAATAGACTGGTCTGAAAAATGTCACATATCATATTCAGATTAAGGAGACGTGAACTACAGTATCATCAAGTGAGATGTAAACACACCACTAACAAAATTCAGAATAGGTATTCCTCTTAAGTACTTAGAGGCGTGATTCAAAATAGACTGTATGAAATCACAATAAACTCTCATTAAATGTAAAATAGAAATTACACAGAACATTTTCTTCTATAACAAGGAATGTAGGTAGAAATCAATGAGAGTAAATCTGGAAGGTTTGTAAACATTAGGAGAGAGCTAGGTAGGTAGCTCTGTGGAATAAGCGTTTGCCTGGCAAGTGCAAGGTCCTGAGTTCAATCCCCAGTACTGCAAAAAGGAAAAAAAAAAAGTAAGAGAAATAACTCCTAACTGGAGTAAAAAAATTATAAATAAATTAATTAAATAAGTAAGTATTACAAAGGCTGACAAAATAGCTAAGCAGACTTAGCACCTGCTTCGGCAACTCTGGGACAGGGATTGAACCCCTGCTACTGCATGCTGTGGCAGCTCTGCCCTCAGGTTCTCTGAGACAGATAAGAAGTCCAGGTGCGGTGGCACACATCTGTACCCCCAGTGTTGGGGATACAACCCCCAGTGTTGGGGAGGCTGAAAACAGGAGGATCACTGAGTATGAGCTGTGTAGTGACGCCTTATAACAAATACATAAAAATTTTTAAAAATAAGTTATAAGGATAAACAACTGGGATAAATAAACAAAAAGCATTATACAAAACTTATGAAATGCAAGGAAATCATTTCTCAGAGAAAATTTGTGATACTTGAATATCTACATTGAAAAAGTATATATCTGAAAAAGACTATAATAAACTGTGCCGAAACGAAGCAGAAGTTAGTATACGATTTGATTCAATGAAATGGAAACTATAACATAAAAAAAGCAATCAAGACTTTGTAGTTTGAAAAGACTAAACTGACAATCCTGTAGCTAGACTCACCAAAAACAAAAGGCATAAAGAACCCTGCCCGTACTAAACTCAGAAATAAAATTGGAATTACTGTAGGGGCCTTAAGGAAATAGAAAACAATAAAAGAGTAATATAAACAAAGTAAACCAACATGAGCTAGCATAGATGAAATACATTGCTTCAGTCAAATACTAAACTGACTAAAAAATAGAAAATAAGAATTGACATATAGCAAGAAATTAAATAAGCAATGTCTTTCTGAAAAGTAAAGACCAGGTGAAATAATTTCATTACTTATGTGTTCTTTCAAAATGTTAATAAAAATTAAAGACAATATTTCTTAAATCTTCCAAAAATATAAAAAGAGTTTATTGTCATTACTCTGATTCTGTGGCATACAAAATTGTTTCAATAAAAAAAACTACAGACCAAAAGCTCTTGTTAAAAAGAGTCAAAAGTCTTCAATACTAAATAATAGTATACCAATTCCAGAAGTATGCTGAAATGATTATATATCACGACCAACTGTATATTCAGTATCCAGGTACATTTTCTTGGAATGTAAGACTGAATGAATGTATGAGAAATTGACACTGTAATCCATCACATAATACAAGGGAAAATGCATGATACTGTAAATAAAAATAAAAATTATCCCTTAAAATACAAAGGTTTTTATGAAAAAAGAAAATGTAAGACACCAAAAAACTTAGACTAAAAGGGAACTTTTTCAACATGGTAAGTAAGGTCTACAATGAAAACCGGTATCTTGTCACTTAGAAACCTGACAGCTTTCTCCATTGACCGGGAACATGACAGGAACAGACATTGCAACCACTGCTACTTAATCTTTCACTGCGACAACTAGTCAAAGTAATTTAGGCTAAAAAAGGAAATAAAAGACATGTGTATTGAAAACCATCTCTATTTTCAGATGATATATACCTATACACTAAGAATCCTAAAGAATCTATAAAAATCATAAAAGTTAATAATTTTAAATAACAAAAAAATAAATTTCCATTTCAGGAAAATTACTGTATTTAATTATACACAAATCACGGCGAGTGAGTGAGACGACCCAGACCGAGGGATCCTGAACAGACCCAGACCGCAGGCCCAGCAAGGAACCCCTCAGCAGAACCCCCTGCAAAGAGGCTAGAGGCAAGACCCACCCAGCTAGTTCAGGAGCAGAACATCTTGCCAGGGAGACACAAAGGGTTCAACTCTAAGGGCTGCAGCAGAAAGAAGTGGAGCACAGCAGCCAGATC
>NDGN011533705.1:3874-16585 GCA_002564285.1 Tympanoctomys barrerae
TCTCCTTCTCCTTCTCCTTCTCCTTCTCCTTCTCCTCTTCCTCCTCCTCCTCCTCCTCCTCCTTATTCTATTTTTAAGGAAGGATCTATAGAGTGTTCAAGGTCTCACTACTAGATTGGACTCATAGTGATCCACCTACTTACAGCTCCCAAGAACTGGGATTACAGGCATGCCACCATACCCAGTTTCAACTGCTGTGTCTGCTTGCCTTGGGGGGCAGGGACAGCATGGCAGGCCTGGGGATCGAACCCCTGGTTCCTGCACCTGCTTGCAGGTACTTTAACCCACTGAGCTATTTGACCATCCCAAGAATTATATTTTCTTGAGGTTAATTTTCATCATGTTTCTAGATCGGAAGAAGAAACTACTGATCACAGAAATTGCCCAATTCTTGGAAATGAGGCTCAGCTGCTGGATGTGGCACTGGCTGCCAGGGGCATCGCCTGCCTCCTAGTTGAATCAGGAGATGAAGGCATAAGGTCAGAGTGCTGAATGAGTAGTTTTACTTCCTCACAGCCAGACGTCAGGAGGGACAGTGACTCTTGGGCTCTTCTCAACTTGGAGAATCCTCTGAGAGTCAGCCCTACTTGTTCTGCCTCCCATTTGTTTGTTTCTGATTGCTGAGAATTCTGGACATTTCGTATTCCATTATAAATATTTTCTTCTTCAAGCTGTTGGGAAGGATAGTGAAATTGTCCATCAGGTCATACATTTAATCTGACCATTGAATGCATCATGCATGACATTAGTTTCAGTCTGTGCTAGACATACATAATCCTGGGATTCACACTCCAGCTGACATGGTGGGGACTTGGAAATCTCTATTTTTATCAAATGTCCTTACATGATTCTGAATTAGCTGGGATCCAGGACAATTATTCGGACATCCTAATGAAATTTGATATTAAAAATTACACTATTATTTTCTTGGATTCTTTTGTCTCATTCTGAGATGAAATACCTGCTGTACAGAATTAGGAAAGGAAATGTTTTTTTAAAAAAAAGAGGTAGCTCACAGTTAGTGCAGGTTTCTGTCCTTACTCATCTGGCTCCAAGACAGAGTGGCACAAGGCAGAGGGAAACCTTTCATAGCAGAAGAAGACAGCAAAAGCAACAAGAGCAAAAAGGAAGAAGTAGCAGAGAGCAAGACTTTTTTTTTTTTTTTGCTCCTTTATATTTTTGTATGCAGGCTGACTGCCCCTTGGTGGGTGTAGCATTTACACTGATAATCCCAGCACTGGACCATAAATCAGTCAAAAACTCTAAAAGCCTATGCCTTGACTGCATAAGGCCTCGGGGGGACATCGGGACACACACTTTAACAGTTATCCTGTGTAATTTAAGTGAATTTGTAAGGGAAAACAAACATATTTATAATTCTTATCTCTCTGGTAATGTAGCTATAGTCTTTCTTTCTTTCTTTCTTTCTTTCTTTCTTTCTTTCTTTCTTCCTTCCTTCCTTCTTTCCTTCCTTCCTTTCTTCCTTCTCTCCCTCCCTTCTTTCTTTCTTCTTTCTTTTTCATGTATTTGGTACAGGGTCTCACTACACAGCTAGAACTTGTAGTGATCTTCCTGTTTTCAGACTCCCCAGCACTGGGATTACAGACGTGCTCCACCATACCCAGTCTCAGTGTCCAGCTCAGCACATCTGGGAGAGGGCCATTGCAGCATGTGGTGCCTGGGATGAAACCCCAGTCCCTGTGCTTGCCTAAGTAAGCAAGTGCTTAATCTGCTGAGCTATCTCTCTGGCCCTGTAGTTGTTTTTTGTCTAACTGACAAGAGGTCTGCAAATATGTATATACATTCTATATATATTTTTAATAAAGGATTTTCATGTAAAATTTATTTTCCATAATTGAAAAATCATGATGTAGGATAATTAGTATCCATATTTGTCTTTCAATTTGAAGATGGATGTGTATCATTATATCTAGTGTTATGTGCTAAGTGTCAGGTAATAGAAATGAAGCTTTCTTCATATTGTTTTGATAAAGAAATTTCATCTCCACACACTAAGTATATGCTGAGCAAATGGACTCTAGTAATTTTTCTACCTATATCTTTATACATTATTTCACAATAATTTTAAGTATTTTATTTTAAGATTAGCTTTAGTTCATTGCAATTGTCAAATTTATAAGTTCAATTAATCATAATGTTCAATTACAAAAGACATAGAAAGGAAGGAACATAGATATTAACCATAAAATAATCGCCAAGCCAGGTGTGGTAGTCTTTGCTAGCAATTCCAGGACTTGGGAGGCAAAGGCAGAAGAATTGCTGTGTATTTGAAGCCAGTCTGGGCTACAAAAAGTGTTCAGAGATAGCCAGAAGTGCATAGTGAAAACCTACCTCAAACGAACAAACAAAAAATTATCAAACCTACAATTTTCACTTTTACTACCTGCTCATATATATTTCTATTATTCCTTTGAGTATAAAATTTATGTCATTATTTGTCTCTACAATACAAATTCATAATACCTAGCATTTACTGATGTTTGTTACTTTTTAGAGAGTGATGTCATTATTTCAAATCTAGGCAATGATTAAACTCTCTTAAATAAATTTTAATCTGCATCACTGCTGTGAGAATTATTTTTATCTTCATTCATTCACTATCAGGTAGAAGGGAAACTACATTTTTAAAGGTAATATAGAGAACCTTTCCAGGAAAGCACTGAGCCCTGTTTTGGAGCCCCTTACTGTAATATTTTTATAATTATATTTGTAATACTGACAATTTACATAGAGGATATTGTTAGATATGTGTCACAAATGAGGCTTAACAATGTCCATGATGATAATTTCTCCAAACATGTCAGACTATCTAGATGTGTTCTGCTGCAGAGAAAGACCCTGGTTGAACTTTCTTAAAGTTTTACATGATTTTATTGCAATAATAATTTTGGAAAGTGGATTAATGGATTAAAAACTGTGAATATTTTAAGAATCTTTATTAGTGTTTCTAAAACAAATTACAAATACATAGTTCAATTTTAAGTGTCTTCTTTTAGTAATTTCTCTCATCTTTGACAAGATTAATTAATAGTTTAATTTAAAATTCAGATTGATAAGTAGAAATCTGTACTTAGTAGTTCCCCCCGCCTTTGTAACTGGGTATTGAATGTACTTGGTGTTGACTCCAATTTATATTGTAATTACTAATCTAGTTTTTCTTTTTCTCTTTTCAGCAGTTAATAACTATTTTACATTGTCTTACTAAAGGCATTTTGCAAAATAAGGAAATATTGTTACATAGTGTGAAGAACAAGAGTCCTCAGGTCAGATAGCAGGTCAAATACCATTCACTACAGTTCCTGAGATTTCCAGGCTGTCATGTCACTTTATGTTTTATCAAATGTAACTGGATAAAAACTGTAACTTAGAAACATTGTTTTCCAGATTCAGCAAAACATTTACCACTCCCCTATGTATCTTCTGAATAAAGAAAATTAGTAGTGGTCCTTGTTATCATCACCTTTATCACTGAATGTTTATTTACAGTATCTATTCACTGGAGTTTCATAATTTGTATAAATTATAAACAGTAGTATTGAGTTCATGCCACAGCAGGTAGAAAAATGAAGTTCTGTTTCAAATTTGTTTCAGATTGACAGTAGAGAAATCTGTCAGAATGTATGCATATTGCTGTGATTAGAGAGTGAGTTACAATTAAATAAAATACAATTTCTTTACAAGATTTTGGCAATTAAAAATATTTTAGTGGGTCATATGGCAGGTCTGATGTAATTTGTTGGAGGAACTTCTACAGTGCTTTCCATACTGGCTATTCTAATTTACACTCCCAGCAGTAACTCATGGAGCGTCCCCTTTCTTCACATACTCACCAGAACATATTGTTAGTCTTTTGATGATGGCCTTCTTATTGGAGGGAAGTGAGATGTCTCATGGCTTTGACATGCACTTCTCTGATGATGAGCAGGGTTCAGAATTTTTTTATATATCTGTTGGCAATTTTCATTGTTTTTTTTAGAAATGTTAACGTAGATAGATCTATGCCCATTTTATTTAATTTTACTTTTGCTATTGTGTTCTTGAGTTTCTTGCATGTCTTTAACTTTTTGACTGATATATAGCTTACAAATATTTTTTCCACATGATGACTACATGTATATATATACAGGGGACATAGAATTAGTAATTCAAGACATCTCTGCATTTCCATGTTCATTGCAGTTCTATGCAAAATGGACAGTAAATGAAAGAAAAACATTAGTTCTCAAACAGTTAAATAAAATTGGTACATTTGTATAATGGAATACTATTGAATCATAAGATGAATGGCACATAGTCATTTTCAACAGGATGGGTGAGACTGGAGCTCATGTTGAGTAAAATAAACCAAAAACAGAAAGAAAAGCACCACATGATTTCGATGTTTAGTGGAATATGAAAAGTTGATCTCAGAAGTTGAGCATAGAATGGTGTTAACCGATGCCTGCTGGACTGTTGACCGATAAATCCTGAGTAATAGTCAAATAGCAGTAAGCAGAAAGATGTTTTAATGATCTCTTGCATAATAGGTGGAGTGATAATGGCCTATGCAATGCAAAACTTAGAAGAAAAGATTTTGAATATTTTCACAGTAAAGATCTGATCAGTTGTTGAGGCTATTGATATGCTTATCTTGATTTAAACCTTATTCAATATAGATGTATATGAACACATTCCATGTTACCCTGTAGGTACATGTAATTAATATATTTTGTACGTCCATTAAATCAATTTAATTAAGGAATTACTTAAACTGCACCAGTCTGTTTTCTGTTGCTGCAGCAAAACATGTGAGAAGAACAGTTCAAGGCAGAAGAGATTTCTTTCGTTGACTCCACTGTCTCTACAGCCATGGTGAGGCTGAGAAACACTGCCGAGACAGCATGGTGGAGGCTCACGTTACTGCTACGAACACAACAGAGCAGGAAAAGTCAGACAGGACGAGAGCAAGGGCCATGCATGATCTGCAAGACCACGCCCCAGGAGCGCACACCGCCGAGGCTGCCACTATAAGCCAACAGTGTCGTCACATTCTGGCTTCAACTGTGGATTCACCCACAAACGAAGTTATCATCACTCTCATAGTGCGTTCACTTTAGAGCCCACCAGCTGGCAAGCAGGACTTCAACACAGCAAATATGTGAAGGACATTATAATAACAAATGTAACATTGCTGCTTTCCTAATAAGTAATAAAGCCTATTTCTGATTAGGTCATTTTCATTAAAAGTTGACTGAAGTTAGATTGGACATTTATATACTGTAAGACAATGACATTATACAGTACAGTTTATAAAATTTGAATAGACAGATTTTAAGACATTAAACTATGTTAATAACTTTGCATGGAAATTTATACAGTAAAATTTAGTACATGAAACTCTCAAATTGAATGATCAGAACATTTCATATTAATAGTTTTGTCTATCATGAGAGAAAAAAATGCAACAACTTCAAATCTACAATTATTTTCATTATCATAATAGAATTTCAATGGACAGATTTTCTTTCATCTTATCCACCCAAATGTATGAAAACTGTATGCATATAAACATGCTGGTTCTATCCTTAGCAAACTTACAATATTCATGACTCGCAAATCACTCCACTCCATGTTTGGTCCAACAATGCTCCTTGTTCTCTCAAAGAAGGCACCATATTCCCCAGATGTAAACACTGCTGTGGGAGCCAACACCTTCTGCTGACAGATGGCACCCCATCTGTGAGGCAGTTATTAAAAATAAATTTCTTGGCCATGTTCAATAAATGTAAGATATTCTTATCCATGTTTTTTTCCAGAAATATTTAGTTTTCAAGCATGGATTGAATGAATCAAACCACAGAACTCAAATCTATATAATGCCTTCGGCAACAAAAGAAGTGTCATGTCAGGTTAAAACTATATATTTAGGCTGAGATGTTTAGAAGAGAAAAGAAATAGAAAAAGAAACATGCAAATTGTCTTCTCTAAGTAATATACTGTGGATTTGGCTCAGTTGTAACTATTATATAGGAAATGACAAAAATTTTGGATTCGGTGTTGAGAGTTAAGCAAAGGGAGAGAACGTGAAATCCAAAACAATTGCACTGTTTTACACACTGTTCAGATTCCAAACTGCTTGCCAGTAGTTCTTTTCCTGCTATGTCTTCAAACCTTCAAATCACTATTTTTTCGTGGCTTCAGTGTCAGGCTTTGAAGGGAACATGGGAGATATTGGTAATAAATCTCTCCTCATTATAAAGTGACAGAATTTTGTTGAAAGGAAGGAAGAAAAGCAAAGCCTATCACTGACAGCATTTAATAGGATAGATTCACACGTAGAACCGTGAGGGCTGGAAATCTCAGAGTTCTCTAGGCAAAGCGCTGAGAGACATGGAGGATCACATTTGAAAGGAATGTAGTTCTTTCTTTTTGTGAAATTCTTCAGGACGCATAGCCAGAGTTTTCCTTTTACTTTTTGTATTGATTCTGTTTACTCTCTCTTTCTCTTCATTCACTTTCTTTGCTTTTACTATCTCCTTCCTTTCTGCAAATAGGTGTAAACAATCAGTAACAAAGCTAGGCAGGGAATGACTAAGATAGGAAACGAAGTGTATATATATGTACACGGAAACAGCGGTTACTATCCCATTAATGCACGCCATTTTTGCAGATTTATAAGTCAGTTAAAATTCAATTTAATTAAATGAGAGTCATGACCTCCATTACTATGGATCTGGTATTCTATTGGACAACACAGGCCTTTAAAGAAATGAGTACACTGTCCTGCGAACACAAGGTACTGAGTTTGATCCCTGGTACAAACCAACCAACAAACAAAAAACAAGACAAAATAGTAACAAAGTGCCATAATTTCAGAGGTGTCTTTAAGGAAGAGATAGGGAACCAAAGCAAAGTTACTGTACAGCAATATTCAAATTATGAATTTGCTCTGCCCATCTTTTTTGCTTCTAAAAGCCTACTGGCTTCTGGGGTAAGAGACAAACTATAAATTCAGTTTTATTGTGTGTGTGTGTGTTTCATGTAAAATTTGGGGTGGAGTTTATTTTAACATTACTATTTATTTTCCTTCTTACAACATGATTATAAACTGAATAGAAGCAAAGAACATCTTGATTTTCTCTTAAGTCTCTATCCTATTAGTGTACCATCATTTAAGTTAGTAAGCATTAATTTGGAGGAAAATGACAATAAACACATTTGAATAATTAACATCACCTTAGACAATGTTATGCAATAAAATAATCATCACTAATCCATCTTTGAGTTGCTTATCCAGTCTGATAGAAATTATTTAATACTCAAATGTAATAACACCTTTCTCATTAAGAAATTCTTTTGTAGTAGGCTGGAATGTGACAGCTCTTTCTCTGAAGAGCCTGAGAATCCTTAAGTTTTCAAGTTTGTTCATATTCTTATTAGAGTAAAAAACCAGGATCTCTGGCATGTCTCAGAGGTGTTCCCAGTACCGCTCTTTCACACACAGTGAAAGCTGCAGATTCCCTTCATGTACAGTGGGGTTGCACAACATGAGAGAAATCCTCACAGCTGAGACTCGGAGTTCCCATTGGAAGGCTGGGTCTGATACCCTGCACCCCTAGAGGTGCCTGTCAGACTAAGCTCTTCTTCAGGGAGGAGATAATGGAGGAAATTGTCTCTACAGTACTATGAAAGGAAAAGGCTCCAGGCAAGCTGCATCCCTAAACTTTTCCAGAGCACAGCTCTACTTGTAGTCCCAAAGCATGTTTCTCTCTCAATTACTGGTTACTTATTGACTTACTGTACCAGGCATTGAACTCATAACCTTGTGCTCATCAGGCAGGCACTGATGCTGTTGGGCTATCTCCCCAGCCCCAATTACTGAGTTAGAAAGCTAGCTAGTACTTTTTTTTCTTAGAAAACCCGCAAAAGGCAGAAACATGAATATATTCAAGGAAAATTATTGCCCAACAGGAATTGGAAATTGATTTAACTTTTAAGAGCATAATGATAAAAAAGAATGATGAGCTTGAAACTAAAACCTTATCGGTCAACCACAGATTTGATCATCTCAGTGCTGTAATACCACATGCATCAAGTATTCTCACAAGAGACAGAATCAATGAAATGTGAAACTGGGAGTGTTTGGAGTGATATTTGTCTTGCTTATAGTTTGCACTGATGGCCAGAGTGTGAGAAGATGAATTAAAGAAGGGAAGGAAACAAATGATTAGTTATAGATAAAGGGAACTTTGAAAATTCTAAACATAAATGCTTATACTAAAGTGCAAGCCCAGAGTATAACATGAATGTCAATGCGTTGCTGCATAGCTACACTACAGTGACTAACATTAAGCTTATATCTTAAAGGTATAAGGTCAGCACAAAATGGAAATTGACATTTTAATCTCACTCAGGTAGAAGATTCCTAAGTAAAAGTAAGGAATCTAGGTGGGCAGAATTAAAAGATGGCTCACAAGATCCCCATTTCTCTTATTGGCTCCCAATGAATGCGGCCACATCCTGTGGGTACAATGGAATAGCTCTCCTACTCTTAGGCAGCAATAAAGGAGAATTTTTAAACCATAACCAAAGTTCTTAGTCAGTTGACTGTGAGTTAATACAAAGGTGGATGTTATGTGGTTGAACCAACTAGTTGTATGAGCTTCCAGTGGGGTGTGTCCCACTGTCCTGGAGTAAATAAGCCTCTAAGGATTTCAAGTGGTCTTCAGATCTCAAGTAGGGAGAAAATGTAATGTCAGCCTTGTAACCACATAGAAATGAGTTATGTCATCAAGCCGAGAACTGGACAGGGGACCCTGACCCTCACCTGGGTCACTGTCCTCACCAATTTCCAGACCTGAAGACTCAGCCAACCCATGCCTGTACTGATGCTGATGAATGGCAACTATTAAAAAAATACACATGTTTTTCAGCTATTATGTCTGCAATAGTTTGTTATTCAATAATTAAAAATGCTTACACAAAACAAATCCAGAAACTTTCCACGATAACTGATCAAATGTAGGTGACAGACCAGTATAATTTATATTATGTCATATCATCTTCGATCATATTAAATAATCAAGCAATTATCTCCTAAGTGCAAAATTTGATAAAAATCTTCATGTTCATGATATAAATTATACACAATGACTAAAAGACAGATGAACTTGTGATTATCTTTTTAACTGTAGTAGAAAAAGTGTTAATACAAATGACAAGAATCAAAGATGTGAAATTTAGAAAAGGAAAGTGGAATTGTTGTAACTTATGAACAGCAAGTTACAAGACCCCCTAGTGTAAAAATACACTAGTGTATTCTTATGTATAAATATTTACAATTAATGAAATAATTCAGCAGATTTAGGAAGACAAGAACAATATAAAATATTTTTTTACATTTCTATATGAAAGCAAGAAACAGTTATAAGGTAATTAAGTGACACTACTTCATAGCAACTTGTCTCAGATGTCACTTGTCTCAAATGACTTTGAAACTTGTATTATTTCTATAATGTCTGATACTGGAGAAGGCACTGGTCACTTTTCTTGTTGCTGAGGCAAAATGTCCAACACCCAAAGTTAAGGGAAGGGAGGTTTATTCAGTTCCAGTCTATGTTGCATTTGCGTTGTAGCCTGGGCCATATGTATCATGCCATTTTTCCTCTTCTACTTTTTAAAAATATTCTGAACGAATGGGAGAGAAAAAGAATTATGATGCATTATGTACATGCACAAGCCTTCCATGATGAATGCAAGCATATGTAAAGATCACAATTAATATTAAACACAAAAGAAGGAAAAATGTTGATTGTAACAATTGCATTGTCTGTAAGGCCTAGGGGTGCATCACGGCTCGCAGTCTGAAACACTTACCTAGAGCCGAAAGGGCTGTTTGCATTATACTTGCTTTTGACACGGTGTGTGGTTTTGTCTGTGAACTCTTACATTGACATTCCTAGTTTAATGATTTATCCTCTTAATAGTTCTTCAGATTTAGAACTGCTGCTTCAACTGTCTTTTTTTTTTCTTTGTTTTGCACAGATTTGTACATCTTGTGGATAGAGCCTCTACGTCTTTTTTGATACAGTGTACCTCCTTTATATAGTACTTCAAATTTTGCTGACTGTACTGCATAGTACTATAGTTTTATGTTCAGTTATGTATGCAGTACTCCATGTAAGAATTATGCAAATGAAAGCAAAGTCTTCATCTTGGAGTTTCTTTTGACCATTTCTTTGTTCTGAATATTGTAATGAACATACTATATGCAATTCCTCACTTAACGACCGATTCTCCGAACGATCTCATCTCAGGAACAGAACTCAGCTGCTGGAAGAGCCTATTGTATTTTTGGCCCATTTACTAAGCATTTTGTGCAAATAAACACAGTATTCATGAGAAGACAAATGACTTTGAAACATGCATTACTTCTATAATGTCTGATAGTGGAGAAAAATAAGCTACCTGACATTTTCTGTCATATGAGGTTTTATTTTTTTGCCTCATTATAAAAAAAAACTAAGAGCAACAATAACAACAACAATTTACCTGTTTTGATGCAGGAAAGCTTATGATTTGGAGCACGGTCTTATAAGGTCTGCTGATCATATGTGATACAGGCAGGACAGGGCCAGAAAAAACGGAATTAAATCTTAGTCATAGCTCTTACTTACTAGCATGGTTGACAGTCATTTGGGGGACCTTGGTGCTGCTCCCTGCAAGAGTGTAAGTGTACTCTGTTTATTGTGTTCACTTCTAAGGACTATTTATTTCCAACAGTTCCTCAGGTGATAACAAACCTGATTCATTTGAATGTAAATAAATTCTCTGGTACAAACTCTTTAGAAGTAATGCTGCCTTTGAAACTTTCTGACTCCCAGAAATGTCTCACACCAGACGATGCTCACATTTTCTCAAGGGGAAAACAAAAACAAACATATATATTCCCAAACCACAGGAAGCAATCAAACAATTGTCCCTGTTCTTCTTGGCTCTGTGATTGTTTTAAGTGTTCAAGTTTTGTTTCATACTCTTGACTAGAAAGCTCCTTCAGTGCCTATTTTATGTCTTTCTGTCCTGTCAGGTACTTACCACAGAGGTGACAGAGCAGTGGCTCCACTAGTGTCAGTTTCACTGTCCAGCGTATTTGGCATTTCAGGAATTTTTCCAGAGTCAAGCAGGTTCGTGGCTCTGTGTTTTCTTATTAGTGGTATTTTGGTTTCATTGGTCCCTTGTGCTGACCTGCACAAGCTCTTTCATTAAGGAGCCGGTACTGCATATTCAGAATACAGCTCCCAGCAATTGTAACAGTGTGATCAATGTAACTTTGAAGAACTCATGGAAGCCGCTAAGATGCCAGGAAAGGGCATGTGAGGAAATGTAGGAATAGATACTTTATTGACTTGCTAAAGATCTATCTAGAGTGCATCTGTTTTGCAACCATGTTTAAGGAATGCTGTCCTTCATCGAGGGGTGTCTCAACCATTTAACTGTCTCAGTTTCTGTTGGAGAAATAGAAATGACAGTGGCGTGCGGACCATTTATTCATTACTTCCTATCCTCTGCGTGCCAACCCCTTGAGATAACGAGATAGTTGATGTTTATTGAGGATCTTGCCGCAAATTCCACTGTTTTCATTATTTTATAAAATAACACAATAGAGAATCAGCAAACTGTGGACATCAAACAGAAGAATCAATTTCAATTAAAGCAATGAATTTTTATAAGACCTGGAGGTATCACATGCAGTTCTTTACAGAACTGTAAAGCATACAAACAGTGAAAATGAAGTGCTCTGCAGTAAAACTTTTCATGCTATTTATTTAATATGAATTGTACTCAGAATCTCTGGTGAATAAGAATGTGATCACACTTTCAAAAACTGAATTAAACGTTAGTCAGAGCTCTCACTTGCTGGAAAGGTTGGCAGTCATTTGGGGGACGTTGGTGCTGCTCCCTGCAACATCCTCAAGTGCTAGTCAGGCTGAAGTGCCTGAGAGGCCGTGGACTGCTGGTCGGCAACATTCCTAATACGGTCTGCTCCACGTTCTCTTTCCTTTTGGCTGAGTGGGGCAAGGGAACTCTGCCTTTAGCTCCCAATCAGGCAACTCCTAGAAAACACAAGCCCCGCTACTTACTGCCTCATGCATCAGAGAAGTTAGGGTGGCCACGCTCAAGCACAACACAAGCACACACAAAAGCAGACACTACGCTCTCTCCACCTCTGCTGGCTTTATGATTTGCCTGCCAGCTCCTGCTAACCCAGCCTTCTTTCTGTCACCCCCCACGAGCTGAGCCCTAAAACAATTTAGTTCTTTTTTCTTTTCTTTTTTTCTTTTTTTAAGACAAGGTCTCACTATGTAGTGAGGGTGCCTTTCTCTGCCTCTCCCTCTCTGTGTCTCTCTCCTTTTCTCTCTCTCTGTCTCTCTCTGTCTCTCTCTGTCTCTGTCTCTCTCTCTCTCTCTCTTCCCCTCTGTCTCCCCCGCTCTGTCTCTGTCTCTCTCTCTGTGTCTGTGTCTCTGTGTGTTTATCTCTGTCTCTCTGTCTGTGTCTGTGTCTGTGTCTGTGTCTGTCTCTGTGTCTCTGTCTCTCTTTCTGACTCTCTGTCTCTGTCTCTCTCTGTCTCTGTCTCTCTCTGTCTCTCTGTGTCTCTGTCTCTGTCTCTGTCTGTCTCTGTCTGTCTCTGTCTCTGTCTCTGTCTCTGTCTCT
>NDGN011533707.1:5049-21223 GCA_002564285.1 Tympanoctomys barrerae
CCTGTGCTTTGCCAAGCTTGTTCCAAGTAGGTGCTTTAGACCACTAAGCCATCTCACCAGCCCGGCATACAATTTTTGAACCAGTTTTCCTTAAGGGTCTGTACATTATTGCATTATCTTCTACATTCCAGTACTGTAGATGAGAATTCCTTACAGTGACTATCTTGCCTTTGTAAGTAATAGTCTTTCTGTCTGAAAGCTGTATGATTTTCAGTTGACTTGTGAAATTCAAGTTTTTCCTTGATTCTCTTGCTGGACTTGATGAGATTTTCAATGTACAGATTTAAGTCTAACTTAGAGCTCAGTATATTATTAAAACACCTAGTACTGTGTTCATTTACTTGTAATATCCCCCTTATCTGTTATGTTCTTTTTTTTTTAATCCCTGGAATTCTTGTTATTTTTATGTTAGAGTAAGGATCTGTGCCCAAGCCTCTTAGCCCTTCCCCCATTATTGCTATGTCTTTGTGTCTTTATTTCTCATAAGAAGATATGAGATTAATTTACTTGATCTTCCAGAGCATTGGAATTTGAATATTGGATTTTCATCAGGGCCAGTGATTTTTTATTTTTATTTCTTCTGTGGCTACTTTAAAATCAAAATTAAAATCAGTGTTTAGTTTCACTGTGTGTTGTTTCTTGCATTCTTCTTTTCTCATTGCTATCATCATTGATCTTTTCTTCCAGCATTCTAATCATTGCTACTTAAGTAGGGACCTGTGTGTTAGCAATCAATGTCCTATGTGATCTACCCTCAGGTGAATTTGTCTTTCTAATGTACATCATGGTTTTGTTTTGCATACTCATGGATCTATCCCTTCTGACCCTTATATAGATGTTTATGTAGGTGTTTGTCATTAACAGATCTGAAAGTAGTGAAAGCCATGATACTTCCTACTGAGAAGTAACTGGCTAGCAGTAACTAAAATGACCAACATGAATTGGACCATTTTCTCCTCTCAGAGCTTCCTTGGGCAGCAGAAGTATGTCCATCCTGACCACTAATCTTGGAAATAAATCATCTGCTAAAGCAGTCCTGGACTGTTTGAGGCCCTGATGTCTAGTTCTACTCCTTTAACCTCCTGGCACTAGAGTTTCACCCGCCTAATCCAAATTGATTGAAGACTACGTAGGGATATCTGATCCAAATTGGGTTTGGCTGTATGTATCTGATCATCCTGGTTCAACCAGTGAGCTGGGTTTACATGATCTTCTCATGTCAGTGAAGCAAGCAATCAGAGGCACATGAAGCATGTTGGGGTTTAGCCTAAGAACTGGCATGCAGTCACTTTTGCTTCATTCTTTTGGCTGAATCAGTCATGTATCAGAATCTAAAGCTTACAGTCAAGAAGGAAGGTCCTTCTGACAGTGCAGGGGTCAGGAGGAGAGTGATATACTCTAACATTATCAGTGATGTTTAGTTCACTATAGTACTTGTGTATTAGCATGACAAATAACTGACTAATTGATACCAATAATTTAAAAGAGGAATTTTAGCTCATGGTTTTGGTCTGTGACTGGCTGGCAGAGGGGCATGGCAGACAAAAAATAACTCATGGCATGGTGGCTATAAAGTAGAAATGAAGAGAGCAGCTGGGAAAAAGAATATTCCCTTCCAGTTTACACCCTCTATGAGCCATCTCTAAGCAGGCACCAGCTCTTTAAAGTAAATTCAGCTGCTAAACTCTTTGTGGATGAATCTACTGATGAATCATATAGCCTTATTATGGTCCAGTGTCCTTCTAAAAACCCCACCCATGGACATTTGAACCTTTGGGAGAATACTACATTAAACCATAAAACTAATATGTTCTGTGATTTATTCCTGATCTGAAAAAAACATTAATGGTAAATGTCATTTGTTTACTTTCAGTAGTGTCCTCAGTAAATATTACCCTCTCTTGTGGAACCCTTCTTGATACCATGTCCCCCAGCACCTCACCCTGCTACCACATTGTAGCGGTCTCCTGCTAAAGGCTCTGATTACTCTCTGTGCTTCTTTCACAATATGCATCTCTCTCCTGAGTTAAACTTTCAGTTTCTATGAGAGCAGACAGGCCAGGAATAGTATATATAGTTTCTCCATAGAGCCTACCATAGTAACTGAACACAAAATATTGAGTAAGTGGATTTATGCAAATGTTTGAGTGAGTTGCATCTAGACTCTTGGCCCTGTGAAATAGGTTTTCATTCACCTTTAAAATTGTATGACTTTATATCACCTACCTTGGGCAAAATGGACAATCCATTTTTTTTATTAGTACATGAAATTTATATTCTTCTTGGGGTGTGGGTACAAGTACATAATATAGCTTGTTTCTATTTTTAATCCCTTTCCCTCCACCCATCTCACGCCCTGTGCCTCTAAATCTCGCTTCCTCATTTCCTCCTCCTCCTCCTCCTCCTCCTCCTCCTCCTCCTCCTTCTTCAACATATAACTGTGTCCAACTGGCTTGTTTTATTGGAGGTAGGGACATGGCAATAACTATATGAAGACAGCTGGGACCACAGGTTGGGAAGAAGACCCTCCCCTCCCCATATTGCCCACTGCCCCAAATAAAAAGGAACCAACTATGGAGGAGCAGCTGAGACAGGACCAGGGCATGGGGGAGACACAAAACTCAAGGCAGCAGTGAGGAGACCATGTGTGCTGGGAGGCATTGGTGGTGGCTGTGTGAGTCTGTGTCTCCCGGATAGGCATGTATAAATGTAAAGAAGCTCTGTTTTCTCCTGTCTCCCTCTGCTGTGCTGCTTTCTACCATCCCAGTGTCTTTCCACATGGGAGGGTGAAGGGAAGAGGCGAACAAGTCATCACCGAATTGCAGTCCAATCCACATCCATCAGCTTCTGAATCTTCTGTGTTATTACAGGGTTAAGTGCTCACTGAGCACCTTGGGGTCCTTCTGCATTTGTTCCAGGATGAGCTGCATGGCTAGGTCACTCATTATGTGCTGCACTCAGGGTCAGCCATGGCCCATCGCTTTATATCCTCAGGGTTGCTGTGCCTGTTGTACTGAGCCATCGTACAGTGCTGGTAACTGCTGGCAGCCTCCTTACAGCTGGAGTCCAGATCCAGTGCCTTCTGGTACCATCCATGGCCTTCATGGCCTTTAGTGCAGCAGCTTTCTGAGTATAACCCTTGATGAAGGTTGGCTTCAGCTGTATACACTCTTCCCAGTCCTTGAGTGCCAGCTGGAATTCCAGGAGCTTGATATAGAGGGCAGCTTGATTGCTGTACAGTTTAGCATCTCATGGATTCTGTTTCATGGCTTCTATATAGTGCTTCATGGCCTGAGGATAGTCTCCTTTCTGAAAACACTCATTGCCTTTGTTCCTTTCCTCCAAAGCCAGGTCAGGGTTGATGTAGGCCAGCCGCTTTTGCTCCTTCACTGTTTTCTCTGCTTGCTGGCATTTCTTCAGTACATTTGGAGTTCAGTGTTTTGCCAAAGACTTACTGTAGAAATGGATGGCATCCTTATGCTTTTCCTCTTTGTAGTAAGAATTGCCAATTTGAGCATAAGCTTTGGCAGTCTGTCGATAGTCTTCTCGCTCGGTTTTCTCTCCTCACTTTGATGGCCTTCTCATGAAGCTCCTGGCATTTATTGTGGTTACCCTTTCCAGAGTAAAGCACTGATTGATTGTTAATGTATGTCATGTTGGTGGGGTACAGTTCCTTGGCTCTGTCGTAATGCTTTAACACTGTCAAAATCTTCTTGTAGGTATCATTCCCCAGCTCTTTTTCTTTTAGTGCCTGCTTCTTATTCTCTGGAAGATCCTCTTCCATGACTCTGGCTTCTTCTCCTTTTGGGAAGGAGGAGGGGGAGGAGGAGGGAGAGGAGAAGGTAGAGCAGGGGTAGGGGGAGGAGGAGGTGAAGGGAAGGTACAGGAGGGGGAGGGGAGGAAGAGGAAGAGTTGTAGCCTCTTCCTCCTTATCACAGTGTTGTCATAATCCAAGGGTATTGTAGTTTCGTGCCCAAGTCAGATGGCTTGTTTTGTGGTTACTCATTCAGCTCCTGGTAGGTAGGGTCAATGAGCAGCGTCCTTGTCCTGGGATCATTCTACAGTTTCTGATACAGGTTGGGCATGTTGAAAGAGTTCCTGAATTTCCTCTCTGCCAAATGGGCCTCCATATTCCGTAAACCCTCTTTGAGTTGAGGGTTACTTGCTTCATATCTTAAACCCTCCTCATAGGTTCACTTGGCTTCTTCATATAATTTTTCTTCTCTTTTTAGCTATCACTAGGCTCCTTTCTCCTTCCTTTGGAACTTTCTTTCTCCCCCCAACATTCTTACTACATCCATCTTTTTTGTGGCTGGGCCAAAAACAGAAACCAGAAGTGCCACTAGCTTGATCCAATTCCTTTTCCTAAGTTTTCAAATTAGAAACTCATCTAAAGAACACCTCTTCCAAGGGAGCAGCAGATTTGTCACCGTATTCTGCAGAAGTCAATAAAGTGTATCTAAGGGCGATGGGAAATTTACCCCATTATTTGAGAAACTAATAAAAAGTGTACTTTCCCATTTTATATCAATTATATTTTTTAGAGTATACATTATTTTGCATGCAAGAATGTCATTTATGAACTTTTACAGCTAAATTACTCTGAAATAGCTAAGGCAATGAAATCGGAACCTACTAATACTAGTGGACTTTTTCATAGTAGCACATAATGTAACTGTGGTAGCTTCAGTTCAGTTTTGAAGCAGATACATTAAAGGGGAAGAGTATCATTCTTTTCAGGGGAAATAGAGCATAGATAGAAACAAAACAGAATGTTTCAGAAACTGTCACACAAAATTTGATAGAAACCAGTGTTCTGAGTATTTAATATGCACTACTCAAATGTGTTAATAGACAACCTTACACAAAACACTTATGATCTTGTTTGAAAAAGTTATATTTTAATGAGAAAATTTTGTATTAATAGTTCATGCAGGAGAAAAGATTTTTCATTATCACTGATGGTTTTAAGATCTAAGAGGATTAGACTTAGTTGTGCAGCCTTCAATTTAAAATGTTAAGTCTTCAAAATAAGTTTGTAAATAACTAGCTATCATCTTATTGAGTTTTATATTTTAATTTTCTGAAAGACAATTTTATTTCAGTGTGAAGCCATAATAAAGTAACTTGTGTATTTAAAGGGGGAAAAAACACAACAAACCAAAAATTCAAGAGCAGCTGCTTTTCTTGATTAGCCCTTGTCCCAGTCAGGCATCAAGTCAACAGTTTTTCAGCCATCGTTATAGGCCTTCTGGTAGTCTCCTTTCTTGGCATAGGCCACAGAACGATTACTGTAGAGCACATGGTTGTGAGGGTCCAGCTTAGTTGCCTCAGAGTAGCACTATAAGGTGTTGTCGGCATTCCCGGCACTTAGGGCCTTAATATACTTCTTTAGCTCATTCACCTGCTGCATAGCCAGGCCAGGAACCCAGCTGAATCAAACCCGTCAGCTCTGTGTTACCAACTGCATCTGTTGCCTCCTTCCCCCATTTTCATTCTTTTTGTTATTTTTATTCTTAGCCTATATTTCTGAAATACAGTATTTGCATTACTTGAGGCTAGCAGATTCCTGCACATAGTAAATCTTTATTCTTTTTACTTCCCCTGCCATGCCCTTGGTCTAGACACTTCCCATCTTCTAGAGATCTGCCTCCCTTTTTTTTTTTGTACTTTATCTTGCTTAAATGAGAGATAATAGGTGGTATTTAACTTTGTGTGTCTAATTTATTTAATTCACCATTATATTTTCCAGTTTCTTTTTTGTTTTCTTTTTTTAATGTATTTGGTTATTACAGGGTCTCACTACACAGCTTAGACTCATAGTGATCCTCCTGTTTTTCAGCCTCCCCAGTGCTGGGATTACAGGTGTGTACTACCATGACCTGCCTGGACTCTGGTCAGCTCAGCCCATTGTGAGAGCAGGGCTGGAGCAGGGTGTGGTGCTGGGGATTGAACCAGGGTCCCCGTGCTTGCCTAGGCTTGCCTAAGCAGGCATTTTAGTCCACTGAGCTATCTTGCCGGCTCCTATTTTCCAGTTTCTTTTGTACATGTTATTCAGATGGCTAAATATAAGCTTCTTCATGCTAGGTTTTGATGATGCAAAATTAGTAGGACTGGTTTTCTATTAAAGGTATTGATTGTTCAGTGAGAGAGAGAGAGAGAGAGAGAGAGAGAGAGAGAGAGAGAGAGATGTAAATGGACAAAGACATTTACTATGGAAAGAACTTTCCCAGATTGGCACTGGGAGAAGGAGCTTTGGGTTCAGCATGCTGTCCGGGAAAGGGCTACTCTTAATCTGGCTTGTGAAAGCTGACTAGGGTTTACATTTGCAAAGTGAAGATAAGGTAGAAAGAATGAAGGAGAGGGCAGTGAGCTATCCAAGCCTGCTATGCGGAACTTCAGGTGACTCAGTGTTTCAGAATGGAGAAAGCAAGGGAGTGAATGTACAAGAAGCAGAGCTGGGCATGGCCATACCATAGAATGTCAGTTGAAGGGATTAGTTAGTGGTTGAGAAAACAGATTTTATTTTATAAAATAAATAATCTTGATAAACTATGGAAAACAAAAGGAAATGGGACTATAAGGAAGATAGAGAAGCAGTGAATTATGTAGTGTGATAAAGACAGTGAGGTAAGACATACCCTATGGTCTAAGAGATCAGAAAAGGGATATTTAACTCAAAACTGAAGTTTCAGCCTAGGATAACCAAAACTTTTGAGTTTTTGAGTTGACATTTTTCAGATAGAAGCAAATGATTTTTATGGCAGAGTATAGAACATTCAGGATGACTTTCAGTGAAGCTAGAAGTTGTCTTCTTGTTACATATTTTGTAGACTAGGATGGCTATCTTATTAACTATGTATTAGGCACTTTAAAAAAGTCTTTTTATTGTAGAAAAAATATTGTGCAAAAATAGATTATAACAGTGGACACTGCCAGGCTTATCTTGCCCTAACTATGATATCATTTACCTTCCATTATCATATTATTTTGAAACAAATATCATGTATCATATTATATATAACTATTTAACTATATAGTGATCTATTTAAATGATAAGAAATAGTGTTTCTGTCTTATGTTATTTTTTGAGACCAGGTCCTACTGTGTAACCCAGGATGACCTTGAACTTGCAGTAGTCTTTCTGTCTCAGTCTTCCAAGTGATGAAATTAAAGGCATATACTACCATACCATGCTAAGACACAGTTTTTAACCCAAGTAAAATTACCAATATCAGTTATTCAGTTTAATCAAGCAACTTATCAATGTTGTGATTTCTGATTTTCTTTAAATATAGTATAAACACAGATATAAATGAAAGTATTCCTCTATAGAGTTTATTTGATCAGGGGTTGATATAGTGGATTTTATTCTACTGAAAGTGAAACAAGGAGCTACCAGTAGTTAATAGGTATATATGGAGAGTTTCTACTTAAATAGGGATACATCTCCACTTACTTTGTTTATTTCACTTCCTCAGTACTTCTACAGTTACTCAGTACTTGGCAATATGAAGGAAGCCTAGCTTATATCATTGCGTGTATCTGTCTCATTTTTCTAGGTCTCTCTGTTCCCTGGTGTGTAAATGGACGTACTCAGCAGAGAAAGGCTGGGATGACAGTTTCTGGAAGATGATTGGTTTGGAAGACTTTGTGGCTGATAACTATAGCAAAATAGGTAAAAGAATAGAAAATATGTAGAATGATAATGTGTGTATATGAATATATTGATTGATTTGTTTTTATTTGAATTATAATATAGGAACACAGTTCAGTTTTTGTCAAGACTGATTTTTCCCAAATGATCACATTGTGATGGGCAAGTCACAACAGTAGACCCTTGTTTTAGGACTTATTTGACTGAGTGGTGATGCATGCTATGAAAATCTGTGTTGAAATATAGAACCACAAGGTGGTCTAGATTGAGGAGGATCTTTGCATGGAATTGTTGGATTTGACATACCCAAGGGGATTATGCTACATTATATGGACTAGATTATATGGATCATATGGACCATTCCTAATCTGTAGTAGAATTGTCTTGTGAGTTAATTTCAAGGGACAAGGTAAGTCTATGAACAAGAAAAAATGTAAAATAGATCACAAACAGAAGAATCAGGAATAATACGGACATATTTACAATTCCAGTTAGCTGTCATCCGGTAAGCAATTATATTTCAATGGACATTTTGAAACACTGGCTGTTGTATTATAATATATTATAATAATAAGATTGAGTTACAATATGATTTCTCTTTCATGGAATAGAATAAAAGTAAGTGACCATTAGTGCAACTCTTAAACATGACCTCTAACTTTGGGCACAAGTTAGTTCAGCTCTGATAAGGTCTCAGCTAGAGGGAAGAATGAAACTTCTAAAGGAATCATGCATACTCTTTTGGAGGTGGTATAACCTCATTTTTGTTCATTTTCTGTTCACTAGCTTCCATTCAGAATCCCTCAGTAAGCTACAGAGGTCTGGGAAATGAAGTTATTGGCAGAGTAGCCATGTGTTCATCTATAGCTAGTAACCTTGAGTGATGTGTTATTAAATATAGGAAATAACTGGTTGTATCTGCTACAACTTCTGATCACTGTTGTTAACAAAATCCCATAGTAGTAGTTCAGTCTACCTATTTCTGAAACAGTCCTCATGACAGTCTATGAATGTTCAAGTAGAAGCATGCTGAGTGATAATCCTGGTATGTTATCTGTGATTGTTTCATCTACTAAGAAATGAATATGGGCAAAAGAATGGAGCCAGGATTCTATGCAGAAAGAGCTGTGCTCGAATTTCTGTGGCTCTGTTGAAATCATCTCGAGATCAGAGTAGAAGGAGCTTGCAGTCAGGGAGAGAGGAAGAAAGCAAAGCCTCAGTCTTTAGTCATCAGCTACTTTCGGATCTTTCCCTAGGTGATTTGTGAACATTATCTTATTTGGTCTTTTAAACCTCTAGTTTCACTATTCTCATTTTACAGATACGAAAATTGGAGTTCATTTCCTTACCTGGTATTAAGGGATAGAGCCATTCTTTCCTTGGAATTTGATTACTTGTTTATATGTGTTGATTCCAAACTATAGTTTAAGCTCATTGACACAGGATTTTCAGTTATTTACTTCATATTCTCAGTAAGAACAGAAGGCACAGCACATTGGTAGCTTACTGTTTGATCAGTAAGTAGATAAATTAATTACTGAGATTTCAGGCACTAGGAGATTGGTACTTCTTGTTTCTAAAAACTATAAAGATATTTAGCATACCAACAGTACCTTTGGTAACATGGGTCCAGCTTTAACTATGACTTTCTGATTATTTTAATGTTTTTCTCTTCTTTTTTATCTTATACAACATACATGTTTAGTCAGTATATTAGTCCTGTTAATAAAGAAATACCTACAAGAGTTATTTATTAAAAGCCCATAAAGTTAATCTAGCAGAAAATTTCCAGGGCAACTTATTAGGTTTTGTCAGTTATGTTAATGGATTTTTAATAGATGTCCTAAGGAGACATATTATTAACCGGAATATTGTTGTACGTGGATTTAAACTTACCCATTCATCAGAGTTAATTGTGTGGTGTTTTCTTTGATTTTCACTTCTGCCTATTTGAGCTCTGGAAGGTTCAATCTGAACCCAAAGCAAAATACATTTAATAGGTATTTACTCTCAGTTATGACTTTGAGAAACTGCTCTGGAAGCCTCCTCCAGACATTGCTTAGCAATTCTTGGAACTATGAAAAGTGAATCTCGGAAGCCGCCCTGTGAAGTGTTAAGCATTTCCAGTGGCCTCACTGCCCGTCAAGATGTGGACAATATAGTACAAAACCTTTTAGCAGATTTGAGCATTGAGCAAGTGTCCTGGATTTGAGCATTAATACAATTACCATAATTCGCTCCACGTGGAGCTTTTAGCCAAGTCTTTACCAGCCTTCCTTGGCTCATGCAGTAAATAAGTGCTTTTCCTGAAAGCTGAACACCTCAGCAACTGAAGGTCTTATGGAAGAATATCTTTGCAATAAATTATTTATGAAGTGTAAGTTAAGGATCAAATGCAATATTTATATGGTACATTTCAAGGTCAGGGTATATTTACAATGTTTTAAGTAACTACTTGCAAATTTCCAATGATAAAATGTTACTTACCAATAAAATGTTTTCAAGGAGGAATTTGGATAATTTTGTTTGGGTACATTATACAAAGCAAAGAAAAACAAGATTTGTGAATTAAAAAGAGTATAAAATTTCTTTGTAAATTGAAAAATACACATTGAATTATTATTCAAAATTGACAGAGAAAGCCCTGACCTATTTTTCCATAGGAAATTATCTACCAGTGGTCCAATAAAATGATCTTGTTAATAAATTGTGACCTTCAAGTTCATGTGAATCATTTCTGGGGTTGATATCTACTTCCATACGTTTATCAAAAGTAAACAGGAGAGAAGAGATCAGCAGGGAGGAAGGACCTTTAGGAAGATAAGCAACATCTCACCTGTTCTAATGGATTGTCTAGGACCCATGTTTTCACTTTACTCCCTGGGAAAAGAGCTTCATTATAGTATTGGGTAGGGCATTTAATGAAAATTCACGTGTACAGCATTGTTGAATCAGAGGCTAGTTACTTGCATTGCACAGAGAGCTCTTGTGATATGAAAAGTTCATCATATTACATTGTATAGCACTCATTATTTGGGATCGAGGAAGCCAAGCAAAGAAGAATGTGAAGCTTAAGAAGGAGTTACCAGAAGTTAAGAAGAAGAAAATCATAAGTTTGTGAAAGGAGTTAGTTTCTTGAGTGGAAGGATGCTGTCTTTTTTAAAAACTGATTTTCTTTTTCTTTCTTTTTCTCTTTTCTTTTTCTTTCTTTTCTTTTCTTTCTTTCTTTCTTTCTTTTCTTTTTTTTTTTTGGTGTAGGATCTACAGTGTCTCACTACATAGATTGGACTCAGTCATTCTCCTGTTTTCAGCCTCCCAGGCTGTGGGATTACAGGCATGTGCCACCAAACCCAATCTCAATCCCTGTCTCAGCATGCCCCTAGGGTGGGGCCAGCACAGCACAAGAGGGATCAAACCTGACTGCTGTGGTCTGCCTAAGCAGGCACTTTAGTCTGCTGTGCTATCTGGCTGGCTTAAAACTGGTTTTCTGTTCCCTAATGAGACTGTATTTTAGGTGCCAGGACACTGTAGATGCAGTCTCCTGGCACAGAGTAAATACAGTTGACATGTTAAGTGCATGAGTGTACATATGAATGAAGGATTTGATAAATAAATTGTTACCTTCATTGTAGCTAACATTTAATGGAGATGCCATAAATTCTTTGAGTGAAATAATAATACTAGGTTATAGAGAAATAGTAAATGTGTTTCACAAATTGGCTTTTCACAGTGAAGTTTCACTAATCCTTTATTTAAGGAAGGACTCCTGTAAACGGCATGTCTCAGACCAAATGATAGCTATAACTGAATTCCTATAGCAAATATCTCAAAGATCTTTCCAGGATAGGAAATTGAACAGCAACGTACTTTAGGAAGCTTAGAAATTTTACTTTTCCATAGACTTTTTATGTCCTGTAGGTTTAACATTACATATAAAGAATATTGACAAAGGACCAGGGGCTAGGGAGATAGGTCAGTAGAATAAGTTCTTCCATAGCAAGCACAAGGATCTGAGTTCAATCCCCAGTTCTGCCAAAAAACAAAAAACAAAAACAAAAAGACAAAGGACCAATGTGTGTTGGGGACATAAATGTGCCAGCAGTTATTGCTGTTCCAGTCTCAGGTCCAACAAGTAGAGAATAATTCACAAAATCACCTTTGACAAAATGCAGTATTAGATTTGGTCAGGCTAAATTACAGAGCTGGTGGTCTCTTATCTCTATTTGGAATCTGGCCAGACATTGGGACCTCGATAACACTGACTTCGCAGTTTATTGGCAGGCTGTGAAGTGAGAAGAAAAAGAAAAGAAACTTGTTGTGCTTGTCTGTAGCAAGTTCTGCTTAATCTATGTGATTCATCAACCCAGGAGGCCTAGTGGTCTGAGTACAGGTGGCTCAGAAGAAACTCACACCATGCCTGTCCTGACTTTACCCCAGGCTATGACTCCACTCCTTTTTAACAAGGCCCCATGGATGTTGCTTCTTTAGAGTCCCAAGGATCAGCTAAGTGTTGCCTCTGAAATAAGTGAGAGGAAAAAATCAAGAGATGGGAGTGTTTTCATCAGTACTTCTCTATGCTGGAGAGAGTAGAAGTGATTCCCTCATTGAAATATACCCAAAGGGCTTCTACTACCTGTTTGAATCATGATCAATCTTGGGAACCTGTATCTAGTGATATCGTTCATAGTTGTGGACATTACAGAATTCTTTTTCAAAGTTTGTCACGCTCCATGTTCCAAACTTTTCCAACAGGTTAAACATATTTATAAGAATTTATCCAGATAGTACTTGGAATAAGAGGGTTGCTTTTTTCATTTTGGTGAGAGTGAGGCATGTAGTTTACTTCTATCATTCTGTTTTCCTAGACAGTGACTGCTCTGTTCCTGCTGCCCAGTGTTGAAACATGTGAAGTAGGTGGACTTATTACTGATTTATACCATATCTGGAGAACTTTTGGCCACAGGTATTCCCAACTTCTTCTAGGTTATGTGAGGCTGGTCCTACCATTATTTCCCATGGCCTGAGGTGGCAATCCCTGTGTATATCCTGGGCCAGGTTTACCTTCCTGCTCCCCTTGAGTCTTTTTACTCCATCTTCCTATCACCTTTCTCATTTCTGTCTAATTTATATACCAAGGTGTTTCCAGTACATAACTTCTGAATATTAGACTATGTTATTTTGCTATTTAAAGTCAAACTTCTGCTTCACAGAGAATGACCTGAAATTCTCCATGCCAGTTATTAACCCATCCAGTGAGCTACACACCCAGCTAGTCAGACACATTCATTGAGTGCTTTCTATGTACTAAGAATGAAGATCAGTAAAAATGAATATATTGTAGTTCATCTCCTTGGGCATCTTGTGTCTACTTGGCAGAGAGGTAAATAAATGAATAGTAATCTCATAGTTTTTCAATAAAATGTCCACAACACTCTGGAAAAGCAGAACAAAAAATCACTGACAGTGACAATGATATCAAGGAAATCTCATGAGGTGGCATTTGGGGTGTGTCTGAAAAATATGAGTTTACCAGGGCAGGAAAGGAAATGGTATTCATGGCAGAAGAAATGGTGCAAGCAGAACATGGAGTCTTAGAAGAGTTTGGGGTGACCATGGATTGTTGAGTGTTGCAGGAGCTTCATGGGTTAGGGAGGAGTGATAGGATACAAAATAGAAGCGGGAACTGGGAACTAATTTCTAGTGGGACTTCTGTCCTTCCTTGAAGAGGAGGCACTGGTGAGATTCAACACAGTACTTTCTCCATTCCTTTCATGAGATGTTTCCAATTATTATTCCTGCCAGTGCTGGGATGGTGGTGGTGGTGGTTGTGGCTAGGGCAGCAGGGACCATTTTAGAAGTTGTGTAGCTCCTGTGAATCTGTGTTCATGTGTTGTAAGATCATGTATATTTTACATTAATATGTAATAATCATAATTCTTCTTCTCATAAATATTGGTGTGAGCTGGGCATGGTGGCACATACCTGTAATCCCAACACTGAGGCAGGAGGATCATTGTGAGTCCAAGACCACCCAAGGCTACAAAGTGAGCTTAAGCCCAGCCTGAACTGCATCGATATCCTGTCTCAAAAATAAATAAATAAGTAAATAAATAAATAAACATTGATGTGAAGTTGCAGTAAGATATCAGTGTCCCAGAACAGTGTTATGCAGTGTCTTGGTTACTTTGCACTCACTGCTGGGACAAAGTACCAACACCCAAAATGAAGGAAGGAAAGGTTTATTTTGCTCACAGTTAGTGGAGGTTTCAGTCCATACTCTGTTGGCTCCAAGGCAAATGGCAGCAGTTCATGACAGCAGAAGACAATGAAGAGCAGAAGAGAAGCAGCAGCTGTGGTGTCCATCAAGACTGTTTCTCTTCTACACTGACTACAAAGACCTGCATTCCACCACAAAGATCAAAGCTCCTCCCAAAAGGCACGGCTGTGAAGTGGTGTGGCAGAGATCAGAACTGCTCCCAGGAAATAGGATGCAGAAGCCTTCTTCAACTCATTTATATATTCTTTTTGTGCTGAGTCACTCTGGGGTGGGTCCTCCTCACCCTAGGTTGGGGAACCCCCATACTCCAGGGCATGAAATCAGCAAGGGGATCCAGCCAAGCTTTCAGACTCAGCCAAGCTTCTGAGATCTCAGGTTGACACATTGTATCAACCACCATAGGCAGCCTATGGAACACAGCCTCTTCTCATTTTTAAGTACATCCTGGCACGTGGGGACAGGAGTACTCCTCAGCATTCTGTTCCAAAACGATGTACATTCCCAGCAGTTCCATTTCAGCTGGATTTTCTAGAAATAACCCTGAAAAGCCAAAAGGGCAGAGGAATAGTTATGAACACATGGAAATGCTAAGGAATGGCTTTCAGAGGCTTTGCTGTGTTTGAGGTTTCATGGCATTGCTGTTTCGTTCAACGTGGCATCTGTAAGATGATTAGTAGCTCCCCAAAAGTGAGGTCAACTGTCATTTCTCTTATTGCTAGAGAATCAGTGAATATCAAGGCAGAAAGGGATCACAGAGATTTGACTCTTCCGCCCTGAATTTATAGAAGACAACTAAGTCTGGGAGGTGAGGTGAATAGCCGTGGTTTTGCAGTATTTTAGTGACAGAGTTGAGAGTACCAATCAGACTTTCTGACTTTAGTACTGTGGCTTTTTCACTGCTATATGTCAGTTCTCCTGGTTGAGCTTCTTCAATAACTGTTGGTCATGTGGGAGATCTGGACACTGTCATCTGAATAGGACTAACTGCTAAGAGAATGTAAGCAGAATCTTCTGTGCATGAGTTCACCCAGCCCACGGGTCTTCAACCTTACAAAAAACAGGACTTTGACCAAGTAGCCAGGGACTGTTGTATTTTGCGACATACTAATAACACTCATGAATTAATGAATTGAACAAACAAAAATAGTTAAATAATATATTATCAGTTGTCTTTTTTAGGGTTAAGCTACTGGTCATCAGATTCAGTCCAGCCTAACTTCATTTCTGGCTGTGTCATCTGTAAGCTATGCAAACAGTGACCCTTATGACTCTGGATAAGGTACTTGATCTATTTCAGGTTTAATTGGTGTATTACAAATATTATTAAGTTTATGAACATTAAAGGAAATAATGTAGATAAAGCACTTAATATATGTGACTTCAGAGAATACTATTGTCACCACTGTAATAACTGTCTATTCCTCTGAGCTCAGATTTCTCTCTCAGTGGTCATTATGTTTGAATGTTTTGTTCTTTACCTGTATACTTGCTATGTGATTTCTATCCCTAGTGGATTTGTAACCTTACAGGTTGACTGTAATTTGACCCATACTATAATTTTACTGTGTATATTACCTCTGACAGAGGGCCTCAGTGACTACCCTCTGGACCCCTCCTGCAAATCGTGGAGCTGTTTTTCTCCTTATATCCAGTAAAACTCTCCTAACTTCCTCCTTCAGTTTGCCACTGCATTCCTTAATGTTGTGAGGCCAGGAACTCAGCACATCTAACATCTAATAAATTGGAAATTATGTTCCACTTGAAGTGATCACATTATTGTCGTACCAAATTTTTAAAAAGGTTTTATTTCAGTTTTACATTTGAAGAAACCAGACTTCATGAGCTTTCAATTAGAAAAGGCCTAGGAGCTCAGATTTACCACTTATTGGACAATTTGCTAAACTACTGAGACACTTGTTTCTTTACTCATTAAGCAGATGTCATAGTACCTATTTTGTTGGTCCTGATGGTAGAGTGAGATGATATAAAGTATCTGACTTCTGATAAGACCCCAATATATAGCATCCAGGTTAACCAGCACAAAATTCAATGTTATTATATGCAAGATGTGATGTCAATTATGGTGAATGTCTGAATTTTTAAAAAATTATAGGAAAAGGGCGTTGTCATAATTTCCCTCAAAATACTCCCCCTCCAAATATGAAATTCATCCAATCATTCTTGCCATTTTGTGAAGTAGGTCTTGAAATCCTTTTTTTTTTTTCTTTTTTTTTTTTTTT
>NDGN011533710.1:2133-12298 GCA_002564285.1 Tympanoctomys barrerae
TCTCTCTCTCTCTCTCTCTCTCTCTTGTGTAATAATGCATAGCATGGAGTATATCATATAACTCCATAAAATATACTTTCAAGAATATATGAGAGAGAGAGAGAGAGAGGCAGAGACAGAGAGACAGAGAGAGAAACGATACACATTTGAATTCATTGTGTCATATTTAGTACCTGGAAGTTGTATGTCCTCCTGTAAAGTGGGCGGTGTGATATTTTTTATTTAGTCTAGTTTCTAAATGGACTCTGCACCTCTTTTCTTAAAAATGCATAGACAAGTGAAAGTCATTACCTTAATCTGTTTGTTTCTAAATTACAATGGAGTGGTTTAAAAATACATCTTTCCCCTTGGGAAAAATAAGCAACAATGCTAAAACAACAAATGAGCAGTGTAAAGGAAAGACTTCCAATCCCATGGCTGTAAACTTTAGACAAATGGACTATAAAAGTAAAGGTATAAGACCTAACTATCACCAAGAAGCGCAGGATGAGAGAGCAGGAGAAGGGAAGACCAGACTGAGGCAACCAGGGATGTGGTCCCCAAAGTGTCTCAGGGATAGATTGTGCTGTTTCTCCTAGTATGGCTACTATGGTCTGTTTTTGATCAGACACAGTCTCAATTAGAAGACAAATTCTCTAACTCCACCTAGAAGTGAAATTGTAGAAATGGAGAATAATTGCTAATGTCTTGCTAGTGTCCACGACACGTGGTAGTGACAAGTACCATTCACGTATTATATGTACTATTGAAGCCTGGGTATAACGGTGGTTACTTTACCTCTCTGAATCTCATTTAGCTTATCTATATCCGGGACAACAATACCTACAAATTAAGGTACCAAATAAGAAGCTCCTGGAAGCGACTAGGATATAATTAAATAGGGCCAGTAGGAGTCGCTGTTTGCAAGTGTAACTTGTAAGTAGACTACTTTCGTAGGGCTTTCCAAAGTCTATCTTTGCGGTCATTCCCACGCTAGTTATAAACCTGCAGCACTCACCAATGAAGAGCTGGCTGTTAAGCTGCAAGCGGATGCGTCCGTCGGCAGGGGCAGGGAATGTCTGTTTAGGGAGCTGATCCACCTGGAGAGATGCTCCTTTCACATTCCTTTCTGCTCTTACGTGGTGCCACCGGCCGTCATTAAAGGGAGTGGGTGACTGCACTGAGACCTCACAAGGTCCGTTCCCCACATCAAAGGAAAGGGTCACTTCTGAGGGAGCTAGGAACATTACAGATAAATGCCACCTCGGTTAATTTGTATAGGAGAAAGTTTAGTCTGAAGTAGGCACAGTAAAATATTGTGGCATAGTCACGATAAAGAACACAGAGCAAACAAGTCTGATTTGCACATATTTATCTGGACTTTGCTATTCAATCTTGCTAAATCCTATTTCAATCTTCTGCAGTCTTAAATAGTAAAAATATGTACCCATACAATAATGGAACAAATAGAACTATATATAAAAATTTTTACTTAAAAATGGTTGACCACATCATCTAATTCTAAACACACTAACTGTAAATTTGGACAGTAATAGAATATGCATTCATAACTAGAACAGAACAAATATAATTTGTTTCATACATAAGTACTTTTATTTAAAATGGTCTACGACCTCATTTAATTCTGATAACACTAAATTTTGACAGTAATATATGTTGGTTACATGAATAAAAGCTGACTGGTCAAATATTTTGTTATTAATATACAATCCATGAATTTGGCTCAAAGTTCTGTTTGTTATAGTTAAGAGGATGTATAACATTTTTATGGATTGTTGTGGGACATATGCCCAACAGTTTGACTTTATTCAAAATAAATAAGCAGAGTCATGGAATTTTGAGAAAATACAATTATCAGAATGGCAGTACTTTAAAGTTTTATTCAGTTAAAAGCTGTTATTGCTAAATAAATAGTGGGCAACTGTGACTCCTCTGGCATGAGCAGCTTACCGTGCAGCTTTATCCTGATAAAGTCTGTGATCCCCAGGTTCTCCATAAACACACCAGAGGAGACTGTGGTCTTAAAAAAGAAACTCACATCAGCAGTGAGTTCTCCATGGAAAGTAGGGAAATGCAGGTATGAAGTCTCAGTGTTGAAGGAGGCTGAATTCCAAAATGACTCTATTTTTAAAAAGGAAAAGAGAACTCTCATGAATCATTTTACCATTAAACACGACAACAATTGTGAGTCTTCACTTGGCATTCTGAACATTCATGCCGTGTAGTCATAACATCAACATCTGAAGGGTGATTATTTGGAGGATTAGACATTTGTGCTGATCAATTAATAATAGCTAAATCCCGGAAGTAGCCTGCCTGCATACCCATCAACAGATGGTTGGATAAAGAAGGTGGTATCTATATGTAATGGAACACTAGTCTGCTATAAAGAACGATAGATTTGAGGCATTTGTAGGAAAATGGGTACACTTGGAAAATATAATGTTGAATGAAATAAACCAGACACAGACATAAATATTGTATGGTATCTCCCATTTGAGTGAGGAAAGGTACAAACAAAGACAACAATAAGAATGGCTAGAAGGACTGGGAGATGGATCTCTTGCAATACAGGAATATTTCAAGGGAAAAAGTAGGAGTGAGGAGAAGGGGGAGGGAAAATAAGCACAATAAAGATATGCTATATCCAGGAACCTAACAACTTCAATTTATGTAAACATTACGTGTCATAATATGAGCTAAGGTCAACAATATCAATAAGAATGAAAAATGAGATAGGGGAACTAGAAGAGTGGGGGGACGAGAGGAAAGGGAATGTGCACTTAAAAAGAAATAAGCTACAGTAGTTGCAAGTAACCACTCCCCAAGATGACTATAAACTGAATGAACTGCAAGCATGTACTAATAAAATTTTAAAGAAGCGCTCTATACCCTGAACAGACTCAGAAACAAAGCTGGCATGTGTCCAGATGTCACGCCAACACTGATAGACAGGGATGACTGATATTGGCTTGAACTGTGTGGTGGTAATGGACATGGTGAAACAGGTTTGGATCCAGGGTCCTTCTCAAAGTAGAGCCAAGAGAATACACTGATGAAAGGGATGTGGGATGTGGTGTCTGGGGTGTGGGATGCCAGAGAAAGAGTGGCCCCTGAATTGATGCCGAAGATTTGGGCTTAGATCCCATGGGAATCATTTTGAAGATGCAATTTTGACAGTTTGGGATATGTTACATTTGAAATATCTATTGGACATCCAAGTGGAGATTTGGAGACAGCAGGTGGACTTGCGACTCTGGCAGCCAGATCGTAGACTCTTGATTATCTACTTAAACAGAACAAACACATGACCACTATCCTAAAATGCCCTTCACAACACATGGAAAGCCTTTTTCTTGCATTTGCTCCAAAATCTAATCTAGAACCTCATGTCACAGTTACTTTTCAGATCTATCCAGTGTCCTTCATTCTAGAACTTTCATTTCTGTCAAGCCTATAATTTTTTCTTCAATTTTTTTTTCTTGGTAGTAATTTTTCAGTTGACTTATAGTGTTCCTCCACTTGTGTTTGACTGGTATTCATTACATTAATGTTATGCATTTTTGTCAAAAATACCACAGAAGTGGGGCTATTTTCCTGTTAGTGAGTCACATCAAGATTCATTTATTATTTTGTCTGTTTACCTATTTTTTTTCATACTAGGTTCTACTAGGGATTGAACCCAGGGCCTTAATACTGAACATACCCCCAGCTCTTTTCCTTTTTTTATATTTCTGAGATGCTTTTTTTGTTTGTTTGCGGAACCAGGGATTGAACTCAGCTTCTTGCGCTTCCCAGGCAAGTGCTTATTCTACTGAGCCATCTCCCCGACCCTCCTTTTTTAATATTTCCTTTAAATTTTGAGAGAGGGTCTTGGTAAATTCCTAGTTCCCAAGCTGAGCACAAACTTGTCATCCCATTACATGGGATCATAGGCATGTGCTACCACACCCTGCTCTGTCATGTCAGCTTTGCTTTGTAAAGAGGGAACAGTCCTTTCTCCCATATGAAGTTACTGTTTTTCTTTGTAATTTATGAGCATTTTGATACCTAAAGGCCTTAACATGACCCACTGCATTTTTGCATTCACTGATTTTAGAATTTACTGACGCTTCCAGGGTTATTAATATGATGGTTGCCAATGCTTACTTTCTAAAATCCATCATTCCTCTACTTCAATTGGTTTACATTATTCTGTTAAGAAGGAAGAGCTTTCCCCTTGACCTTTAATTCTTCTGTTTATTTTAAAATTTATATCAGTATCACTCTTAGATTTTTTTCTCTATTTGATGGTTTATAATCAACTACTATAACCTATTATAGTGCTTCAGCTGTCCTAAATGTGGACATTAGCAAACTTTCTCAAGTTCTTTTGACAAGTCCCTAACCCCATGTGACAGATCACAACCAAAATACAGGCACATGAAACATTCCATATAAAATTGTCTGCAGACCATATGTATAAGATGTACGAAAATAATGACATAAGAATAATGAATGAGTTGGATGCTTAGACTAGGATCCTATCTGCAAGGCATTTTAATGTGTCTATACAAATATTCTAAAATCCAAAATTTTTCAAAACGTGAAACTTTCCTGGTCCCAAAGATTTTGCATAAGAGACATTTAAAGTGTACTTCACTAACAAAATACTGATTTTTAGCACAAATAATGCTTTCACATCCATGCTTGTCATAGCTTAGAACTTCAATATCCCGAGAGGCCCATAGGCTGAAGGCTTTGGTGCTACTTGAGGATGGTAGAATCTTTAGGCAGTAGGGCCCAGTGGAGGGAAGGGAGGTTATGAGGAGAGAACAACGGGATCCCTATCTCTCCTCTCTCTCCTTGCTTCCTAGAAGCCATGAGGTCAGCAGCTCTGCTCTGCCATGAACTCCCCATCAGGATGTTCTGCTTTGCCACAGGTCTACAGCAATGGAGCCAACTGATCATGAACTGAAATCTCTGGAACCCTGAGCCAAAAATAAGCATTTCTTGCTTTGAAGCTGTTTACCTCAGATAAGTGGCCAGTGACATAAAGCTAACACAATACTTTTCTAATAAAGCATGTTATTATAACAAGAAAGCGTTTTCTTGTTACTACTTACTGTCCCCCTGGCAGAGCAGAGGCCCCAGTATATGAGCAGCTGCAGAATCAGGTCGACTAGTGTCTGTCATCGCAATTTGAGGGACCGGCAGGTGCTCCTTATGGGAAAGGACGATTGTATCACTGTTCCTGAAAAGCAACGATCCCGTCCTTAAAATGGATCTAATTAATGTTCAGACATAGTGAACTATGATCTAATATTGCAATTTGAAACTAATATTACAGGAATAAGAGAACACTTACAAATATTTTCAGTATGTGAAGGGCACAGAGGTTATTAAAAAAATCTAAGTCAAGAATCAACAAAATGTTTCCATAAAGGGCCATACTGTCAAGGTGGCTTTGCAGGCCACTCGGCCTCTACATCAGCTATGCAACTCAGCCTTGGCAACATGAGAACAGCCCCAGGGGTTAGCTATGGGCATGCCAGTGTTGCAATAGAAACTTATAGGCACCAAAATAAGGATTTTATGCAAGTTTTATGTGTCATGAAATATTATTCATTTTATTTTTTAACTTCTACAAATGTAAAAAGAATTCTTAGCTCATGGCCCATACAGAAACAGGCCAGTGATGGATCTGATAAATGAGCAATAGTTTAGCAACACTTGATTCGTCTGTCAATCTGCAGTCTCGCTGAGCACAGAGAACAAAAGGGCAAAACCAAGAAGGGTAATCATTTTATAGGCAGACCACAATATTTTCAATATAATGACGTATTTATTTGCTCTTCCAAAATTAGTTTCAGGATATTTTTAAATGATTACTAATTATAATTATGAATTATAACACTTTATTTCTATATTCATTTCATACAATTTGTATCATGAATTTCTTAGTCTTTTATGGCTATTGGGTATTTCTTTTCTTGATAATTTGTAAATTATAAAACCCACAAATACCAAAACAAAATAAACAGATTAATTTCAAATAATAAACAGATTAATGTGCATGAAAGTGTTCAGTGAAATGCTCAACCCAGTTATTTAGTAGACAAAAATATATTGATCAGACACTGTTGGGCATGGAAGACACTAAGGAAAAAGTACAATCTCCGGCCCTCAGAAGCACTGACCTATGGGACATTATAAATATTAATTGTTTTCATCTTCATTACAAAATTCATCATTATCATTCCATGTGAAAGAGACTAGGAAAAGAAATGTGTATCTTAGGATCCTCTACAAAGAGGTCTGGAGAAGCTGAGGTGCTCTGGGAACCTGGTCCTAGCTGGGCCACTAAGTTCTTCTCTGGCCAAAACATAGACATTTGTCTACTTTTTGTGATTTTCTAATAGTTTACTACATGTGACTTGGCTGGATATGTATTCTGCGGTGTATAAAACCACTCAATCTACTTCCTCATCCTGACTGAATTTTTACTGAATTGAATACGTGTAATTTCATTTGTTTAAATTACTCATTTTCCACACTCTCTCTTGTACCACTGTGGCAGAAAATGAAAATGACTAATACTTAATTACAGCAATCTTTTTGTATTTGTAAAAGTAATGTTTTCTGGAGTTTTATGTGGTTTTAGGAGTCAACTGAAATTTGAAAAGCTAGAAATACAATAATACAGCTACATTATTTAACATTTCTATTCTATAAAAAGAAAGTACCTGTAATGTATATAAGGAGATAAAGTTAATGTGTCTTGAATATTCTGAAGTATGTAAAATAGTTAATGGTTAAAAAAAGATTATTTCTAAACTTCAGACTAGAACCCCTATGCCTTGCCTAGTTACTTATGTTGTGAAAAGAAGAGAGCATAGATTGCCAAAAGTCAGCACCATTTATTTCTGGAGTGGACTGAGGGTGGATGAGCTGGGAATAAGTCTGAGAAAGGCGAGAAACTCCATGTTTAAGGCATCAAAAACACCTGTTTTTACATCTGTTATCATTATAGTCTAGTAGGGAAAAGCAATTTCATTAGTTATTCATGAAGGATATTTTAATTTAAAGGTTCCATTTTACATAAAAGATACAATTTCCACTATTGACGTTGTGTTTAAAATGTGAACTTCTGTACAGGACACTGTAATATGACACTAGTACATCTCAGTGGCATTAGAACAGATGCTAAGTCAGTCTCTCTCTCTCTCTCTCTCCCTCTCTCTCTCTCTCTCTTTCTCTCTCTGTCTCTCGTAGGAAGGCAGTCAATCTGAGTGCAACATTGGAAAACAATTTTTCACTGACTTCTTATTGGTACAAGCAGATCCCAATTCTGCAGATTTACATGGAACACTAAATGCTGAAGATTTGCCATGGGTAGCAGACTTCAGCAGAACATCTTAATCAGTGGGGATATTTCCATTTTGTTTTCCTGTTATCCTCTGCAGTCTTTTTTAAAAAACACATCTTTAATTGGAAACTCCAATATGGGAAGTGGCACACAATCTGAAACTTGAAATGCTGGGAGTAGGCCATGGTGGAAATAGCGCTATTAACTTTTTGTGATGGTTAAAGTCAAAAATTCAGCTACACTAAAAATATTGTATAAAATTAACATCAGGCAATGTAGACTTGAGTCCATTTCTAAGATATTTCATTAGATATATAAAACTATTCCAAATTCTAAAAATTCAAAAATTTGAAATCTTTTTGTCCTAAGCAATTTGGACAAGTAACATCCAACCTATATAGTCTAAACTTGTAAACAGTATAAAGAGTTCTAAAATCTACTGCTAATTATTTACCAAGGGATTTGGTTTGGTGAACCATAGAGCTATAAAGGGGGAAATACATCTTAGATTTCATAATTGTTTTGGGGACTAGATCAGTAATAACACAATCATTATGATACACAACTAATCCATGTGAAAAATTCCAGGTTTTCAATTTCTATTTAATTGGTTTAACTGCCTATCTCTTGGCCAATTTAACCCACATTAATCATTATAGCATTATAATCAGTCTTTTGTATGTATTTAGTACAGGGTCTACAGGGTCTCACTATGTAGATCAGACTCGTAGTGATGCTCCTGTTTTCAGCCTCTGGGATTACAGGCACACATCACCATACCCAGTCTCAGTCCCTGTCTCAGTGCTCCCCCAGGGACAGGGCTGGCATGGCATGCTGGGGATCGAACCCTAGCCACTGTGTTTTGCCTACACAGGCACTTTAGTCTGCTGAGCTATCTGGCTGGCCCTTATAATCAGTCATGACATCTGACAGGACTGGTCCCTTCTTATTTTTCATCTCAAAAATAATCTTACCTAAAAGAAAATCATCTTGCCTATTCTTTCATTGCAAGTTTCCATGTAAATTTTGAAACTACCTTGTTATAATCCACACTGGCAAGTAAAGCACTTGGCATTTGCTCAAAATTTCATTAAATTTATACATTAATTTGAGGAGAAAGACATTTTAATATAAGCTTCTCATAGCAGTACTATGAATATTTCAGGATGTATAATTTTGTGTTATGGCACTGTCTTGCATATTCTAAGGTGTTTAGCAGCAATTCTGATTTATAAGATACCAGCTAAAACAACTCCCTCCCTTTGGGACAAAATTATCTTCAAATAATGTTAAATAGCTTCTCTGACTTAAAACTGTGCTTGACTGAGAAGTGTTGCTTTAAGATACTGAGTCACATTATCCTTGACAATTGAACTCATAGTGCTGATCCTCTTGTCTCAGCCTCCCCAGGGCTGGGATTACAGGCATGTTCCACCACACCCAGGATTCTGGGGCTGCATACCAGAGATTGAACCCAGGTCCTTGAGCTTGCCTAAGCAGGCGCTTAGTCCTCTGAGCTATCTCACAGGCAGGCCCTGTTCTATATCTTAATTAATACTATATAGTAATAATACCATATTAATACTAATATAGTATTATTACTATATTATACTATTATATTATAGTAGTATTAATACTAATATAGTATTAATACTATATAGTATTGTTCTATATCTTAATTAATACTATATAGATATAGATTTTGCATTTTGCAATGTAAAAAGTCTTCATGAGATGCACATAAATTCAATCTTTACAAACTGACTAAAATTAATTTCCTTTGAAAAAGCAAGAGAAATTAAAATTCCCTGCCACCTGTTTTATGCACATCCTCATTTACAAAATATTCTGCAAGAGCTGAAGCAACATTAAGAGCAGTTGTATTCTTGTTGTTGGCTAAGATCTGTTTGTTGGCAGCTTCAAAGTAAGCATGTTTAAAAACCAAATAATTCCCTCAAATTAGGATGTGACTACAATGCTTCCTCTAAGTTTTCCACCAAACAAAAGTACAAGTATGTGTCATGCAAGGACAGCATACTGCTCTAGTGAACACAGGAAAGGGGGCCAGAGCACCAAGAGCCCTCAGCTTCCCTGTCTCCTCCTTTAGCAGGTGGGAAGCCATTAAGTACTGATTTTATATCCTAAATGTGACATTCTCCAAGGCAATAGGAAACCTACCATAAAGTGTTATAAAATAAGACTTCAATGAGTGTGGGTTCCACAGAATAAACACAGTCCTCTCAGCAGGCTATCTCACAGTTCCAGTGTGCTAATGTTTATTGGTAAACTCTTTTCTTAACCGGGGATTGAACTCAGGCTCTTGCACTTGCCAGGGAAGCATTTATTCTACTGATCCATTTCCCGGTCCCTCTATTGGTAAACTCGAAGAATAGTAGAATACATAGTATGCTATCCCACATCTACTTAAGAAAAAGATTTGAAGGAATATAGTTTTTAAGTTGCTTCTAGGAGTACATTGCACTGTATGAGTACAAGAATGATTATTTAAACAGAACTTCGGAGATGGGTACTCAATTTCTAGGATTGGGACACTTGCCAAATTTCCAATTTAAGAAAAATAAAATGCATATTATATGGTACTCACAGTAAAGTTGTAAATCTTTGGTTACGAAATTTAATTCTCAGATTCATTGAATGTATTTTATCCAAACTTACATTTCTAACTTGCTTGAATATATTTTGTGTTTTTATTTTTTAAATTGTTTTATTTTATTTTATTTTTTAATTTTTATTTGTGTGTGTATGTGTGTGTGTGTGGCCAGCTCAGCCCACCAGGGGGTGGGGCTGGCTGGCATG
>NDGN011533712.1:8100-27684 GCA_002564285.1 Tympanoctomys barrerae
TGCCTAGCAGAGGGGATCCTGGGAAGGCAAGACGGGGACTCTGGCCAGCGACAGCCTGGTGGTGCGTGGCGTGGCTGGGCTGAGGTGAGCAGCAGGGACCTGGGCCTCGGAGCTGCCTAGCAGAGGGGATCCTGGGAAGGCAGGCCCAGTCCAAGCCTGCAGGTGAAGTCTGCCTAGCAGCCCTGCCCCCCAGGGACCCTCATTTCAGCCCTCACCTCCAGCCGTGCACCCCACATGCCATTTGTAGCCTCTGGGAGCCCAGGAGGCCAGCTTGGGGCTCGGGGACTGGCACAGCAATCCTGGCCGGTGGTCCCTGCCTGGCCCACAGCCCCACATCCTTGCAGAGACGGGAAGGAGGTGACCCCCGTGTCCAGCATTCCTGTGGAGACGCACCGGGCCCTGGCCTCCTGCCACTCCCTCATGCAGCTGGACGATGGCACCCTGGTGGGTGACCCCCTGGAGAAGGCCATGCTGACAGCCGTGGACTGGACACTGACCAAAGGTGAGAGGCAGGGCTGCCCCCACCGGCAGGTGGGCCCACAGCAAGGACCTGGGGCTGACCTGGCCTCAGCGACCCCCGGGATTGGGACTCGGCCCCAGCAGACACCCACCTCTCCAGGCCCCGGGAGGCGGGAGCAGGGGTATGGGTGGCAGGCGGGGCCTGGCTGCCTCTGGAGCGAAGCCACTCAGGACTCGTGCTTATTTGTTTCCAGATGAGAAAGTATTCCCCCGAAGTATTAAAACTCAGGGGCTGAAAATTCACCAGCGCTTTCATTTTGCCAGTGCCCTAAAGCGAATGTCCGTGCTGGCCTCCTACGAGAAGCTGGGCTCCACTGACCTCTGCTACATCGCGGCTGTGAAGGGGGCCCCTGAAACCCTCCACTCCATGGTGAGCCGGCCTCGGCCTGGGGGCGGGGGGGGCGCGGGCAGCCGCTGACGGTGCTGCCTTCCCTGTAGTTCGCCCAGTGCCCGCCCGACTACCACCACATCCACACCGAGATCTCCCGTGAGGGCGCCCGCGTGCTGGCCCTGGGCTACAAGGAGCTGGGGCACCTCACCCACCAGCAGGTCAGTGGTGCCATGCTCAGCCCTGGGCCCTTGTCCTCCTCTGCGGTCCCCTCCGCACCCCAGCCACGGATGCTTCTAGAACTTACAGCAGGTGCAGAGCCAGTCCTCCCTGCAGCCTGGTCCCTGCCTCAGCCCTGCACTCAGAGCCCCTGCTTCCCCTGCAGCCTGGTCCCTGCCTCACCCCTGCACTCAGAGCCCCTGCTTCCCACGGTACCTGCCCCACCTCCTGGGGTGGCTGGGTCTGAGGGCCTCCTGTGCACATGCCAACCCTTGGCCCTGTGCCCCATTGCTGCCACCTGTCCTGATGCCACACGCGCTCCCTGAGGGTGAAGTTTTGCCACATGGTGGTGCTACTGTGTGCTAGGAGGGGTAAAGATCAGCCCCTCCCCAGTCAGCAGGGAGAGGTGTAATGGGGTGCCTGCCCCCTTCCCTCCACTCCTGGCCCATGAGGCACAGAGCACAGTGTGGTGGGAGGCAGGGACACGCTGAGGTGCCCTGTCCATCCACAGGCTCGGGAAGTCAAACGGGAGGCCCTGGAGTGCGGCCTCAAATTCGTCGGCTTCATTGTGGTCTCCTGCCCACTCAAGGCTGACTCCAAGGCTGTGATCCGGGAGATCCAGAACGCGTCCCATCGGGTAAGGGCAGGGTGGGCAGGGACAGCGGGGACAGCCCCAGCCCCGTGCTCACAGCAGAAGTGCCTGCTGCCCCAGCCCGTGCTGCCTCGTCCACGTCACCCACAGGGCTCCTCCAGCGCTCTGGGAGGCAGGGCCTTTCCCCCCGTACCTTAAAGACACACACACACCCCTACCTGCCCACCAGAGAAGAAACTGAGGCGGGGCCCAGGGAAAGGGGCAGCCGTGGCCTTCTCGGGGACTCCCTCCACAGCCCCCACACGAGGAGCTCTGATGGGCAGTCTCCAGCCTGGCATCTGCCCTGCTGAGGCCCGCCCTGCCCCCAAGGTGGTCATGATCACGGGGGACAACCCGCTCACCGCCTGCCACGTGGCACAGGAGCTGCGCTTCATTGAGAAGGCTCACACGCTCATCCTGCAGCCCCCCTCGGAGAAGGGTGAGCCCCGGGTCGCTGGGGTGCCATGGGGGTGGAGGTGGCGGTGATGGTCCAGCACCCGCTCTGCCCACGGGCTCAGCCCCCATCCCTGGTCCAGCCCCTCACCTCCACCCTTGAGATGAGGATTCGGCCTCATCCATCATCAAGTCACTGGGTCTGGTTGGTGATCTGTGGTTTGTGCGGATGCCGATGGTCACCCAGCCTAGGTTTGGGGCACCCTCCTTGGTACTGCTCCTGGGGCTGTGCCCAGCACACCCATTCCGCTCCACCCTGGACAGCCTGTCTCCCCATACCCAGGCCAGGAAGCCAGCTGGGCCAGCTGTGGGCTCCTGCTCTGTAGATGGAAGGGGCGCAGGAGGGAACCTACCTTCCCCGGGCACTGGATGCCACCATAGCAAGGGGTCCCCACCATGCGGGACCTGGCAGAGGGGTCCTAAGTAGGCCCACAGGAAGCCAGGGAATCTCGGGCTATAGGGGACAAGCACTCACAGGGCCAGGCGGGGCAGAAGTGGGGACCCAGCCAGGCAGCGTCTGCAGCCCCGCAGGCCAAGCTGGTACAGCTAAACAGCCAGGACCAGAGCCGGGGGAGGTTTGGGGGCCATCATGTCCGCGTGTCTATGTCCTGGCCAGGAGCCGTGGAGGAGGAAAGAGCGCGGAGTGGTCCTGGCGGATGGGTCGGGTCTGTGGGGTGTCTGTATGCACAGGCAAGGCTGTGGGCAGGGCGTCCCTAAGCAGGCCCTGCACGGGACAGTAGCCAGCAGGCACCCCTGACGCATGCTGTCCCCAGGTGGCCCATGCACGTGGCACTCCATCGACGGCAGCATCGTGCTGCCCCTGACCCCGGGCTCCCCCAAGGTGCTGGCCCACGAGCACGCCCTGTGCCTCACAGGCGACGGCCTGGCCCACCTGCAGGCCAGCGACCACCCACAGCTGCTGCACCTCATCCCCCACGTGCAGGTGTTCGCCCGTGTGGCCCCCAAGCAGAAGGTGCGTGGGGGGCCGGGTCGGGGCCGGGCCGGGGGTCCCACTCAGCTGCTCAGCCCCTCACTACCCTCAGGAGTTCGTCATCACCAGCCTGAAGGAACTGGGTTATGTGACACTCATGTGCGGGGACGGCACCAATGACGTGGGCGCACTCAAGCATGCCGATGTGGGTGAGTGGGGGGGGGGGCACTGCCCCTGAGGGAGTGCCGGGGAAGCCCCTAAAGGACACAAGCGTGTCAGAAGAGGCAAGCAGGCTCCAAAACCCGGTGGCCGAAACAGCCCATGGTCATAGCCTTGAGGTGGACTCAGGAGACCTAAAGTAGCAGCTGTGGCGGTGTACACTGAAATCCCAGCACTTGGGCTGAGGCAGGGTCACAAAGTTGAGTCCCACCTGAGAGGCGCAGCACCCCAAAGAAGCACTAGAGCGTTTCTGTGCTGCATGCGGAAAGCCTCGCCGGCCTTCTCAAGTTAGGCTTTGAACAGTCCACGTCTGGCAGCCAGGGTAGGTTTAGCTCCTCGTTTATCTCAGATTATGTTTACTGCTTGGTTTTCCTACATAGCACGGGGCTGGGGAGACGGCTCAGGAGAGTAAGTGCTTCCCTGGCAAGCACAAGGGCCTGAGTCCTCCATAGCTCAAGGACAGTGAGTGGGTCCCTCGGGCATATCAGGGTGTGGGGGTGTTTGGGACTTGGGGAGCAAGAAACAGCTGCACCCTGCCCCCTCTCCAGGGGTGGCACTCCTAGCCAACGCCCCCGAGCGCGTCACTGAGCGGCGGCGGAGGCCTCGGGACAGCCCAGTCCTGAACAGCAGCAGTGGCAGGACCTCCTCCAGGACAGCCAGGCAGAGGTCAGGGCTCCCGCCCCCCGAAGAGCAGCCGGCCTCGCAGAGGGTGAGTGGGGCGGGCGCAGGTGGTGGCGCCCCCTGCTCTGCCAAGGGGCTGACCCGCTGCCCCCGCAGGACCGCCTGAGCCAGGTGCTGCGCGACCTGGAGGACGAGAGTGCCCCCCTCGTGAAGCTGGGGGACGCCAGCATCGCAGCCCCCTTCACCTCCAAGCTCTCGTCCATCCAGTGCAGTGAGTCCTGCCGCCCGCACCCCGTACCGCCCCACCCTGCCCGCCCCCCATACCACCCCACCCTGCCCCGCACCCGCGGCTCCCCTCTCACCCCTCACATGCCACCTGTCGCCCCAGTCTGCCACGTGATCAAGCAGGGTCGCTGCACACTGGTGACCACGCTGCAGATGTTCAAGATTCTGGCCCTCAACGCCCTCATCCTGGCTTACAGCCAGAGTGTCCTCTACCTGGAGGGTGTCAAGTTCAGCGACTTCCAGGCCACACTGCAGGGGCTGCTGCTGGCCGGCTGCTTCCTCTTCATCTCCCGCTCCAAGGTGGCCAGCGGGGGGCGGGGGGACCACGTGCTGCCTGTGGGTGGGAATTGTCACCCACATGTGACGGGTGGGGTCCAGAGGCCGGATGTGGGGGCCACGTCAGGGTTGGCACAGCTTTGGGGTAGCCTCACAGCCCTGCAGGCAAGGAGGGGACAGATGGGAAACAACCTCTCAAGAGCTGTCAGGGTCTGCAGTGCTGTGNGCACTAGTTGGTTCCTTGTGCCTTCCCAGGAGGCTGAGGCAGGAGGGTCAGGAGTTCGAGGCCAGCCTGGGCAAGTTAGTGAAGTCCTTTGTAATACTGAAACCCCGAGTGCTGTCCCCATCATGAAAGCAAAGCCAAGCTGGCTGACAGCACAGGGCAGCAGGGGCAGCAGGCTCCACCCGGTTCTCGGGTTGGGTGACAGTGGTGCCACAGGCTCCCAGGAGGACAGGGTGGCCCCAGCGAGTGGCCCTGACCTCCGGCCCTGCCACCGCAGCCCCTCAAGACCCTGTCCCGTGAGCGGCCCCTGCCCAACATCTTCAACCTGTACACGGTGCTCACCGTGATGCTGCAGTTCGCTGTACACTTCCTGAGTCTCGTGTACCTGTACCGGGAGGCCCAGGCCCGGAGCCCGGAGAAGTGAGTGTCACCCCATGGTGGGCGGTGGCGGGCGGCACCGGGGTCACCTGGGTGCTGTGGGGAGGACCTGACCCGGTGTGGCCCTGCAGGCAGGAGCAGTTTGTAGACCTGTACAAGGAATTTGAGCCCAGCCTGGTCAACAGCACCGTGTACATCATGGCCATGGCTATGCAGATGGCCACCTTCGCCATCAACTACAAGGTGAGGCCACCCTGACCCCACCTGAGCCCCCAAGCCTCGGCCACACTCAGCTAACACCCCTGGGTCCCCACAGGGCCCACCCTTCATGGAGAGCCTGCCCGAGAACAAGCCCCTGCTGTGGAGCCTGGCCGTGTCCCTCCTGGCCATCGTGGGCCTGCTGCTCGGCTCCTCCCCTGACTTCAACAGCCAGTTCGGCCTCGTGGACATCCCTGTGGAGGTGGGTGGCCTGCGTGGGTGGCCCAGCCTTGCGCCCGGCCCTGGCGCAGCTCCCTGACTCACCTGCCTCCCACCTGCAGTTCAAGCTGGTCATCGCCCAGGTCCTGCTCCTGGACTTCTGCCTGGCGCTCCTGGCCGACCGCGTCCTGCAGTACCTCCTGGGAGCCCCGAAGCTGAAAGTGCCTTCCTGACATGGCGGTGCTGGAACCCGCCGCTCACCAGGCTGCCGCACGCCAGGCAGAAGCCCCGCCAGGGCCCCCACAGCCAACAGCGTAAGGCCGAGCCGGGCGTCCACGTGCACCGGCCCTGCTAGCAGGACCAGCCCTGGGCCGGCACCTTTGGTAAATAAAGCAGCCCCGAGATTTTAAGCCTGCCTCTGCCTCTCTGTGCTCCCGAGCAGCTCACTGCAGCTGGAAGCCCGGCGTCTGCTGGTGCGGCGCGCGCTCGTGGCCCGGCGGCGCTTTCCACACCCTGACATCTCGGGTGCAAGTGTAGCCTCGCAGTTGGCATTTTTCCCAAACGTGGGAAACAGCAGTGTGTCCTCGACTGCAGTGAGGCCCCAGGCCTCCCTCTCTCTCTCTCTCTCTCTCTCTCTCTCTCTCTCTCTCTCTCTCACACACACACACACACACACACACACTCGGGCTCCTGGGAGTCCTAAGGTAGCAGCGCACAGCCAGGCTGTGGCCCCGTGCACACATCCTTTGTCATCTGTCTTAGGCTGGGGTTGGATTCGAGTTTGGCAGGTGCGTTCCTGCTGAGCCCCGAGACCTTGGACCTCACTGAGCTGCCCTGGCTGGCCTCAGCTGCAGTCCCTCCTGCTCTGCTGAGTAGCTGGGATTACAGGCACATCCCGTTGCTCACGGGTGACACGCATACCGCAGCTCAATAGCAGAGTAGCCGGGAGAGGTGGTGCACACCTGCAGTCCCAGCCGTCTAGGAGGCAGAGACAAGGGGATTGCAGGTTTGAGGCCAGCCTGGGCAATTCAAGCAAGACCCCTTCTCGGGGGCTGGGGAGATGGCTCAGTGAATAGGTGCTTCCTAAGGGCCTGAGTTCAATCCCCGGTTCCGCAAAAAAAACCTTTCTCAAAGTAAAAATAAGACAGCTGGGGTACAGCTCAGCGTGAAAGCCTTAAAAAGGAAGGAGGGAAAGGGAAGGAAGTGAGCAGCGCAGGCCGCCTGGGCTCGCGCCTCCACAGCGGAGCTTGGCTGCGGGCAGGTCTCTTCCTGGCTGACGCTGTGGCCTCCTGCCCTGCTTTGGGCCGCAGCCCCGGGGAATGGCACTGGGAGACAGACCGCATCGCCGGGGTCAGGGCCCCAGCTGCAGTCACAGCGTGTAGATGGAGAGTCCCCGACCCCAAAAGATCCCTGAAGGGGTCTGTGTCCCTGCCCTTAGGAGCCGCGCCACACCTGTGATCACAGCGCTCTGGGAGGCTGAGGAAGGACCAGCCCAAATTCAAGCCCAGCTGTGGTGATTTCGTGACTTCACAAGACGCTTTCTTAAAAATATAGAAATAAATAAAAGTAGGGGGTATGGTGCAGTATGAAGGCCTTGGTTTCAACTCCCAGTTTCGCTACGGGCGGGGGCTCAAGAGTCAGCCTTGCGGATCGCTCGGGCTCCGGGGACCTCGGATTCCGTGCAGTGTGGAGCTCTGGCGCTGGGTTAGGTCGGCGGGGGTTCAAGGACCCAGCAGGCTTCAGGGCACGGAGGTCACAGGTCGCAAGGAGTAGGAGGCCGGGCAGAGAAGGATGTTGGGCTACACGCACTCGCGGAGGTGGGCGGGGGCCGCGTCTGGAAGGCGAAGGCGGAGCGGGAATTGGCGGCGCGGGCTGCGGCTTCCGGGAGGCGGGGCCGGGGCGGGGCCGGGGCGGGGCGGCGGCGGCAGGAAACCCAGACGGTCCCCGCGCCCAGCTGTCCTGTCCCGGCCGCCCCGCCGAGCGGTGCCCGCGCCTGGCCATGGACTCCCCGGAGCCAGGTAAGGAGTCTGGGGCCGGGAATCGGGGGAGCCCACACCATTCCCCCACTTTCTCATCTGGGGAGCCCTGCCTGTCCCTCTCCGTCCCGAAAGCGGGGAAGTGAGCTCTGAATGGAGCGCATGCGGGGGTCCATGTCGCAGAGCCCCAGGTCAGAAGGGGCCCGGCTCACCAGCCCGCGACACGCCCCCCCCAACCCCGTCCAAGCCCGCACCCCGGACGCCGAGAAGGGGCCAGGAAGGGGAAGTGGCCGCTTCTGCTTCTGATCGCTGCGATGGGGGCAGGGTGTCGCGGCCGCGGTGACAGTGAGCACAGGGGTTCCCCACGGCCCGAGCAGCCTGCACTGGGCACTGACGGGCCGGGACGGCTGTCTTTGTGCCGCTCGCTCGGTGTTCTCCCCCGCGTCCCTCGTGGCTCCCGTCTGGCCGTGTTTATGCCGCAGGCTCTGTGCCTGATGTCCCACGTGTGTATCCATCTGTCTGGTCCCGAGTCCATGTGGCTCATTGTCACCGGCCCCCTCTCCTCGGGACGGCGGAGCTGCATCTGGCGCTGTGTGCTCGCCCGCGTGGGTGTCTGCTCCTCTGTGCAGCTGCCTGCTCGGCTGTGCAGCCCATCTGCCGGGCTGGCCGGCCCGCCTGGGCCCTGACCCCGCCTGCCCCGCGCTTCCTGGCCAGGTCTTTCTCCCTCTCACCGTACCCATGACCCTATTAAGGTGCAGATTGTGGTTCCGGGAGCAGAGGGAGGCAGTGGTCAGGCCACTCTCACACCCTCCCCAGGGCTCGCCCCAGCTCCCGAGGGCAGGAAGAGGTACAGCGATATCTTCCGGAGCCTGGACAACCTCGAGATCTCGCTGGGGAACGTGTGAGTCTGAGCGTGGGTCCCTCAGATCTTGCCAGAATCTCCAAACCCTACCCCATTCAAGTGGCCTGAAACACAAACACCCCACTCTAGTCTGCAGCATCTGGACCCACTTTCCTAATAACCCGAGAGGTCCAAGGTGGCATTCCCGGTGTTTCACATGCAACCTCAAAGTGGCCCTAGAACCCATCTGTACACAGCCCTCTTGTGGCTCCTTAAAGCATCTGACTTAGGGCCAGGAATTAAAGTTCAGCAGCGCAGCACCTGCCTGGCAACCTCAAGGTCCTGAGTTCCAGTCCCTGTACATACACAAAAAAACCCAAAAAACAACCCTCTGAGTTCGTCTGCCTCACTCTATGTACCCATTGTCTTTAAACTTGTTTACAAGCCCTAAAACTAAATCATTTCACTTGGTTCCCTAAAAATCCTATCCTTCAGACCTCCCAGACTGTATAACAAACACCAAACACCACACAGGTGACATCAGGGTCATCCCCCAAATTGCCCCAGGGTCCCAGCACCGCCCCCCCAAACACACAACCCCAACAGAATAGACTTGGGGGGAGCTGAGACCCTCACACTTCTACCCTAGGAACTTCGAGGTGCTGGCCACAGACACTGCACACTTGGAAAGCCCAGAGCCTGCCAAGGCCACCACGGCCGCTGTGGTGAGTGGGATGCAGGGGTACCAGGACGGGAGCCTCCGGTGGGGGTGAGGGGTACTCTCAGGACAGTAGGGTCCCTGAATGTTGTCTCTCTACCTCCTAGACCAGTGCCAGTTGCTGGAGCTGTCCATCTTCAGAGGGTCCTGCACCCCTGACAGGTAGGGGATTTGAGGTCAAGCCATTGGGGACAGAAAAGGACACCAGACATCACTGAGTCTGTTCACACCAGGTGCTGCTTGGGGGCAGGGGACACAGCAGATCCGAACCCTGGCCTTGGGGAGCCCCCACCTGAATAAGGACTCTGCAAAACCAACCAGGACAGTGATCCCCAAAGGGGAATTCGGGGAGCTATGGGAAGCAGAACAGGGGCATCTCACATAGGACTCAGGAAAGGCTTCCCTGGGAGGGCACGGTCAGAGGTCAGGGGTCCAACCATCTGTCCCAGGGGAGGAACTGGATTTGCGGCTTATTCGGACCAAGGGGGGTGTGGATGCCGCTCTGGAATATGCCAAGATGTGGAGCCGCTATGCCAAGGAGCTGCTGGCTTGGACAGAGAAGAGAGCTAACTACGGTGAGGACCCCTTCCTCCCAGCCCAGACCCTGGTGGGGCCCGAAACCCCTCAAGCAGATGCCCACCTAGATGTGTCTCCCTACCCAGAGTTGGAGTTCATCAAGAGCATCATGAAGATCGCTGAGGCCGGCAAGACGTCCATCCACCAGCAGGTAGCTGTGAGCGGGCCTGCTCAAAGCGGGGCACCCATGTCCCCTCCTGTCCCCAGCTCCTCAGTGTCCTGCACCCCACCCCACCCCCACAGAGCCACATGCCGATGCAGTACATCTATACCTTGTTTCTCGAGCATGACTACAACCTGGGAGTCCAGGCCCTGGAGACCCTGGCCCAGCAGAAGAGAGACTACTACCAGGTGAGGAGAAGGCCACCCTGCCACCCTTCCTGCTGCCGCAGCCCCGGGAGGAAGTTGCTGCCACCATCAGTGCCATTTTGCTTATGAGGAAGCAGGAGCCCAGAGACACTCTGGAACTTGCCCAAGGTTCCCCAGCAGAGATTCAGAGCTAGCTTCCTGGGCAATTGCAAAACCGGGTCTTGTTTGTTTGTGAACAAAAGAATGAATGTTGTGTGTCTGGGGCCCACAAAAAGATTGGTTCACCACTGAGGCGCTTAGTGTGAATACCAGCACTGGGGAGAACAGGTCTGCATTGGAAGGCTTGAGGAAACAGACTCAGAAAAGGGTGTAGCGCGGGTAATGTGCAAGGCCTCAGGTTTGATCTCTGCCACTGCAAAAGAAGAGAACAATAGGGTATGGTGACGCACAGCTGTATTCCCAGCACTTGGGAGGCCGAGGCAGAAAGATCTATCCTGAGTTCAAGGCTAAACTGGCTAAATAGTGAAACCATTGTTTTGGTTTCTTTTTAAGGGACAGCCAGATAGCTCAGTGGACTAAAGCCCCAGCTTAGGTTCAATCCCCTGTACACTGTGCTATTCCGGATCCCGCCCCCAGGGGACACACTGAGCCACTGATTGAGACTGGGCGTGGTGGCACGCAACTGTAATCCCAGCACTTGGGAGGCTGAAAACAGAAGGATCACTCACTACGAGCCTGATCTACATAGTGAGACCCTGTAGACCCTGTCCTAAATTTATATTAAAAGGAAGAAAAATATCCAATCCAAGTGTAATGGTGCCTGCCTATAATCCAGCACCTGGGAGGCTGAGGCGGGGATCACAATTTCAAACCCAAACTGGGCTGTTAATCAAGTCCAAGGTCAGTTTGGACTGCATAGCAAGACTCTCGGAGAAGCACAAAGGGTCTCCAGGGAAAGGAGCCAGTGCTCAGTGGCCATCACCATCCCCTACCTTTGCCAGCCCCTGGCTGCCAAGCGGACGGAGGTGGAGAAGTGGCGGAAGGAGTTCAAAGAGCAGTGGCTGAAGGAGCAGAAACGGATGGTGAGGGCCTCCGTGGGTGGGCTGCCGGCTGAGGGAGGAGAGGCCCGGCTCTGACCACCCCCATGGCTCCCAGAACGAGGCACTGCAGGCGCTGCGGCGGGCCCAGCTCCAGTACACACAGCGCTGTGAGGACCTGCGGGCACGCTCGCAGGGGTCCCCCGAGGACCCGCTCCCCCAGGCGTCCCCTGGGCCCAGCAAACAGCAGGAGCGGAAACGGCGCTCGCGAGAGGAGGCCCAGGCCAAGGTGGGGACCTGTAGCCGCATCCTCTGGCATTGGCACCACGCCCCCTGCTTGTCCTCACACGTGCCTCTCCCTGGCCTCGGTCTCCGCAGGCACAGGAGGCCGAGGCTCTGTACCAGGCCTGCGTCCGGGAGGCCAATGCGCGGCAGCAGGACCTGGAGACTGCCAAGCAGCGGATCGTGTCCCACATACGCAAGCTGGTGCTGCAGGGTGATGAAGTGCTGAGACGGGTGCGGCCCTGGTGCACAGGCATCTTCCCTCATCCTCTAGGCCTCGCTCTGGACCCCCAGGACTCACCTGACTCGTCCTGCACCCGAGGAGTCAACCTGGACAGAGGGCTGCCCTAGTCTCTTGTAGAGGCTGTGATTAGCCCTGCCCCAAGCCCACCTCTAAGCATCAGCCCCGCCCATCCCTGGCTGGCTCCTCCCCAGATCCAGGCTCTGTCCTGAGATGGTTCCTCCCCCAGGTCCAGGCCCCGCCCCAAGATAGCTCCTCCCCACAGGGTTCGGCCCAGTGCCCGGCCCACCCCAGCTGGCTCCACCCGGTATTCAGGCCTGGCCCCACACGGCTCTTCCCGGGTCTAGGGCTCCCTGTGACTCAGTCTGCACCCCTCAGGTGACCCTGGTGCTCTTTGGGCTGCACAGGAAGCGGGCAGAACGGGGCCCCCGCTCTTTCGCCGCCCTTGCTGAGTGCTGCGCGCCCTTCGAGCCGGGCCAGCGCTACCAGGAGTTCGTGAGGACACTGCAGCCTGACGCTCCGCCGCCTCCACCGCCCGCCTTCTCCTTCCAGGAGTTTGCACCCGCCGGGCACAGGTACACCCCGGGGGCGCCAGGGGATGCGAGCCTGGGTGGGTGACGGGCTGTTAGCACCATGGGCCTGCCTGAGCCCCCGAGATCGGAGAACTCTGAACCTCAAAGAACATCAATGTTTTTGTCTTCACAACTCAAGGGTTTATTGGGGAGTCCCAGTCCTGGGAGGGTCAGAACTTTGGGACTGCCATGCTCATGGGCATTGGGGCCTGCAGACCCAAGTCTTAGGAGTTGAGCCCGCGTGTTGTGGCCCAGTATCCTGGGATGGAACCCTTATGGCCCTCTCCTCCCAGCTTCCCTCCGGACACCAGAAAGAAGCTCTCAGGACCACCACTTCTGCGGCAGGATGAGAGCTCCGCCGAGCCAGGCGCTTGGGAGGACACAGGCTCCGGCTGGACAGGTGGGTGCAGGCGGCTGGGGTGCGGCACAATGGAGGGCCCTCCTTCCTGACCTGTGCCTCCCACCAGGGACTCTGGGTGGCCCTCCAGGCAGTGATGTGGACAGTGTAGGTGGTGGCAGCGAGTCTCGGTCCCTGGACTCCCCTACCTCCAGCCCGGGTAAGGCAGGCCTGACCTTCCCCAGCCAACCCCAGCCACCCTCCCGGTCTTCACCAGGTCTGAGCTTCGGTCGCTGGCTCACCTGCTAACCACCCTGTCCCAGCCTGTATCCTCTGCCCCTGACCATTGTCCTACCCTTAACCTTTGACCTCTCAGACCCCTCTTGACTTCTGACCCCTCCCCTCAAGGAGGTCATGGAATCTGTCCTTGAGCTCTGAGACCTGTTCTAACCTCTGTGACACTCTGACCCCAGGTTCTGTCACACGACGGCTGGTGAAAGTGGCATCCACGGGCACAGAGTCTTCAGATGACTTTGAGGAACGAGACCCAGGTGAGGCTGTCAGTAAGTGGTGCAGGGAGGGAGGAGGGTGGACCCCCCCCTGACCCTGTGTCCCCGCAGACCTGGGAGATGGGCTGGAGAACGGACTGGGCAGCCCCTTCCGGAAGTGGACGCTGTCCATCGCGGCTCAGACCCACCGGCTACGGCGGCTGCGGGGCCCAGCCAAGTGCCGCGAGTGTGAAGCCTTCATGGTCAGCGGGGTCGAGTGTGAGGAGGTGTGGTTCCGGCTGACGGCCTCCCCATCCCTGAGATCCTTGCAACCTCCCGCCCCAGGGGCCCACCCTAACCTGTTGCCTTTCTGTGCCTCTCTGTCCCCTGCCCCTGTGACCGGCTGTCCCTTGCCTGAGCCCTCCCTGTGCCCCTTCCCAGTGCTTTCTGACCTGTCACAAGCGCTGCCTGGAGACACTGCTGATCCTCTGCGGACACAGGCGGCTCCCGGGCCGGACGCCCCTCTTTGGGGTAGACTTCCTGCAGCTCCCCAGGGACTTCCCAGAAGAGGTTCCCTTTGTGGTGACTAGATGCACAGCAGAGATAGAGCAACGCGCCCTGGGCGTGCAGGTGCTGCCTTGACCTTCCACTGTCCCCAGAGGAGAGCTACCCCCGTGAAGCGCCAGATCACAAGCCCAGTGGTCCTTTCCCTCTCGGCCTGCAGGGCATTTACCGAGTTAGCGGGTCCCGCATCCGTATGGAACGGTTATGCCAAGCCTTTGAAAACGGCCGTGCTTTGGTGGAGCTGTCAGGAAACTCGCCTCATGATGTCACAGGTGTTCTCAAGCGGTTTCTGCAGGAGGTGAGTGCGGAGGTGGGAGGCCTGGAGGGTAGGAGCCCCAGCCGCGGGCCCTGGCACCCGCCCACACTCGTGTCCCTGCCTGCTCCACCCCCAGCTCACCGACCCCGTGGTCCCCTTCCACTTCTACGACGCCTTCATCTCTCTGGCTAAGACCCTGCATGCAGACCCTGGGGACAGCCCGGGGACCCCCAGCCCCAGCCCCGAGGTTATCCGCTCGCTGAAGACCCTCTTGGGACAGCTGCCCGACTCTAACTACAACACCCTGCGGCACCTGGTGGCCCATCTGTTCAGGTGGGCACTGGTCCCTGAGCCTCCAGATACAACCCCCTTCCCTGGACGTGCTGACACTGACTGCTAACCTGCACCTCTAACCTCTGACATGCTTTCTGACTTGTAACTTTAGATCCAGACCCCAATCCCCAGTGCCCTGACACTTGACCCCCCAACTCTGGACATCTGTCTGCTAGTCTTAAAGGATGACCTGAACCTGGGCCGGTCCGCACAACCTCTCCAACCCTCAATTGATGACCTTGCACCCCACCCTGACCCTTCTCACACCACCCCCAGGGTGGCCATGCAGTTTGAGGAGAACAAGATGTCTGCCAACAACTTGGGAATCGTGTTCGGGCCGACGCTGCTGCGGCTGCCAGACTGTCCGCGGGCCCCTGGTCCCAGCCCTGTTGCCTGCCTGCTGGACTCTGGGCACCAGGCTCAGCTCGTTGAGTTCCTCATTGAGCACTACGAGCAGATCTTCGGGATGGACGAGCTCCCCGTGACTGCCGAGGCCCTGCCCCAGGACCCCAGCCCAACCCCAGGGCACCTCATAACCAGCCCACTGCCAGGACCCCCTGCGCCCGTGCCAGTCCCACAGCCCCCATCCCTGGACAAGGACCTAGGACCAGAGCCCAAGGACCAGAGTGCCCTGGAGAGACACTCTGAGGCCACGTCCCCCAAGGCCACACCCTCCGAGGCCACACCTAACACGGTAAGCTCCTCTTTGGCCTGTGGATGTAGGCAGCGCACTTGAGCTGCCCCCCTTTACTAATGCCTTCTATTCTTTCACCTTCCCCACCTGTGCGAGGAGTGAGGGAGTGGGAATAATGGACCAAGGACCAGGACTGTGGTACAGAGATCAGGCACAGGCCATAAGTCCTCTAACAGGATATTTATTAAACTCCTGCTTGCCCATTGTAGGCATTTTGGATGCACGGGTAGGTGATAGGTTTGGAGGTCTTAGCCTCTTGATGTGTGCATTCTAGTGAGGAAAGACCAACAATAAATAATAATATGAGCTAGAGACAGCGAGGTGTGCCTGTTGTTATCCTATTGTCCAGCAGGCTGAGACAGGGAGATCATTTGAGTTCAGGAGTTCAAGACCAGCTTAGGCAACACAGCAATACCCTGTCTTAACAGAGAGAGAGAGAGAGAGAGAGAGAGAGAGAGAGAGACTTGTGGCAGCAACAGAGAAGCAGAAATAAAAGGGATGGAAAAGCCTTTATTCAGAAGGACATGGAGAGAATCGATGGCAGGGCTGACGCACGAAGGCTGAGACTTCAAGGACTTGTGGCAGGGGCGGAGCTTGAGGGGCAGGCTCAGTGATACACAAGGAGCTCCCTTGTGCTCCTGGAAAAGGTATCCAGGACTAGGGTGGGGAAGAAAGAGAAAGTGGTCACTAGGAAGATGAAGGCAGGAAGGGATGGAGGGAGAGAGGGAGAGAGGCAGGGAGGGAGGAGAGAGGAAGAGGAGCGAGCTGCATTCAAAATCAGTTCTGTAGAATGCTCCAAGCGCATGTGGCTCCTTCGGCCTAAGTGGATATAAGAAGGCGGCCAGGGCGTGGGCACAGTGAGCCCAGCATGAATGAGGAGAGGGTGCCAGGCAGAGGGCGTGCCCGCGCAAAGGCCCTGTGGGGAGGCATGCCCGGAGTCTGGCCAGAGTGCAGTCCTGCCGCGGAGGGGCTGGGCCAGGGCCTGCCTCCTGAACTCCATCTCCAGACCGTCTCTGACTATTTTCTTGAGACAGGGTATCCTAAATTGCCCAGGGTGGGCTACAACTTGCGATCCTCCTGCCTTGGCCTCCCAGAGTGCTGGAATAACAAGCATTTGCCACCAGTATGCTCTTCAGGGCCTTCTTTATCCCCAGATGTCAAACTGCAAGGAACTTCTCCACCTCTAGGAACAAACTTGTGGGTCTGCTAGGCTCAGAGCCCTGGGATTTTCTCATTAGGGTCTTACCCTCGAGCTTCTTCCTGCAGCTGGCAGCTACACAGAGTGACCAAAGGGAGGACGACACCCAGAACCCAAGAGAAAGACGAGGGGAAGGTGCGTTGGGGTGCAGTCAGGGGTCCCGGGGTGCCTGGCCCTGGGGAGGCTTGGGGTACTCAGCATTTTCCCCCCCACAGTGCCCAGCCAAGGCCCTGAGGATGCGCTCCTGGGGACACAGTCCCGTGGTCACTTCAGCCGCCAGCCAGTGAAGTATCCCCGTGGAGGGTTACGGCCTGTCACCCAGCAACTCTCCAGCTTGGCTCTGGTGGCTTCCAAACTGTGTGAGGAGGCCCCGGTCCCTGTGATGTCCGGGGGGAGTCTGCGGGCTGCCACCTCCCGCGAGGGCAGCCCCCTGCGCCGTACCCCCCTGCCCAAGCATTTTGAGATCACCCAGGAGACAGCCAGGCTGCTCTCCAAGCTGGACAGCAAGGCTGTGCCCAGGGCCACCTGCCTCCCGGAGCCCCAGCCTGAGGAAGCCGAGGACCACTTCTGACCACTCCACCCTGCTAGGAGCCAGGACCACGAGGATGGACCCAAGGCCGCCCGCTGGGCAGCATTCAGGCATCAGGCAGAAGTTCATTGTTGGGTATTCAGAGTTCCTGTAAGGAGAGCCTTAAAATACGTTGGGGGGCAATTTCAGCATCCCAGGAACTGACCGCCAGACTCGTTGTTTCAAGCAGCAGGGGCATTCAGGGTTGGAGGTCAGCTGGAGTCCATATTCGGGGTCCATACAAGTCACGAACTCTCGGCAGTTCAGCCAGGTCTCTAACTCAAGGACAGGGGTATCTCTTGCTGCGTCAGTAGTCATCCCCCCACGCCACCCCACCACCGACCCCAGGTGACCAACCGGAGGAGAATGTGGACAGCCCAGCCCCCACTTCCTGGTGGCGCTCAGGACTGGTAGTCTGTGAATAAACCGTCTTGCATGCCCTTGTGTGTCTGTCTTGGGGAGAGGCGTTGGCGAGGGGACGGTGACAGGGAAAAGGCCACTTGCCAGAACAGCACTCTTGCTCCTGTTACTCGCTAGGGAAACCGAGGTCCCCTGTCAGGTGCAGGCTCCCCAAAAGCCCACAGGCAATCAGGGCAAGGCCTGGACACGCCGCTGAGTCACCCAGCCGGGCGCTCCGTGTCCCCATCTGGTCCTGTGTAATCACAGATGTAACCAGGCGCAGATAGCCGCACAATGGGGCTGTGTGCCTCGGCGCTGTGGGAGTCGCTCACCCCAGGTGGGGGCCAGGGTCACAAGGCCGAGGCAGCCAGATCTCGCTGGGGCAAGCTCACAGTGCGGCGGCCGATTGGACTCGAGGGACACAAGAGAGACGGGGGCGCGGCCTGGGGAAGGGGTACAGTCGAGTCAGGACATGCAGGCAGCGCGGGGTCTCGGCAGGAATCCGTGGGTCGCTGAGGACTAGCCCCGAAAGCCCGGAACAGTGTGCGCATGAGGTGAGCGGAAAGTGGAGTGGTGGTCCAAGCCGGAAGTGAGGGGGGGTGACCGAAGAAGGAGCGGGAGGAAATGGGGGGCTGGGGCTGCCGGATCCCACCTCCGACGCTGCCTGGAGAAGCGACAGCCCAGGGGGCGGGGCCTGGGGCGGGCGTCCCAGGTGTCCCAGGCTGTGGGGGCGGGGCCACCGGAGGGCGGGGCCTCTCGGAGGCTCGGCCGTTGGTTCCTCCGGGGGCGTGTCAGGGGCGGGACTGGGAGGTGGGCGGGGCTGGTGGGCCCACCCCGCCTCCTCGGGCGCGGGCTTGGCACACCCAGACGCAGCCCTGCGCGGGCTGCTGGGCCATGGACCTCAAGCCAGCCGCAACCTCCCGCGAGCCTGCCCGGCCTGCGCTTTGACAGGTGGCCCAGGTAAGGCCAGCGCCGCGGCTCAGAGCATGCGTAGCCCGGACTGCAGGCCGCCCCTCTCCTCCCAGCCCCTCCCCCGCCGGGGCGCCCGGAGGCCCAGCCATCCCCTTCTCCCGCCGCCCTCTTTGTCCCGTAGACCGCTGGGCACCGCAGGCGCCCCGGGCTCGGCCCGGCGCCCGCCTGCGTACGAGCTCTCGCGCTCACACCGGGCCGCCCAGCGCTACTCCGGCCGCCGCCCCAACTTCTGGTCCCCTCCACGCCTCGCACTCCTGCACCCCTCCGTGCAGGACCGACTCCCCCAGCCACAAGTGCCTGGCGATTGGATGCGTGTGGGCCAGAATGGGACTGCGGACACGTTTTGTTTGGGTTTTCCAGCTAAAAACTAAAAGGAGCCATGAATCTGAGAGAGCTCATTCATAAGTCTCCTCACTAGATAAGAGCAGCTGCTCCCCACACCCACGCCCGTGAACTTGCTTTTTCTAGGTCACCCTTGTCCCCACCTTGCTCAGAACCCTCAGCTGTGCAGCCCAGGCTCTTCCTATCCTGCAACCCAGCTGCCGCCTGCCCTGTGTCCTTCAAGGGGCCGCCAGCACTGACCTCCGTCTTTTTTCCCTGTGTCCCCAGACGGCCACCATGGGCCAGTGCCACTACAATGAGACCATTGGCTTCTTCTACAACAACAGTGGCAAGGAGCTCAGCTCTCACTGGCGGCCCAAGGATGTGGTGGTGGTGGCCCTGGGGCTGACTGTCAGCGTGCTCGTCCTCCTGACTAACCTGCTGGTCATCATGGCCATTGCCTCCAACCGCCGCTTCCACCAGCCCATCTATTATCTTCTTGGCAACCTGGCGGCGGCTGACCTCTTCGCTGGCGTGGCCTACCTCTTCCTCATGTTCCACACAGGCCCGCGCACGGCCCGGCTCTCACTCCAGGGCTGGTTCCTGCGGCAGGGTCTGCTGGACACCAGCCTGACGGCATCTGTGGCCACCCTGCTGGCCATCGCAGTGGAGCGGCACCGCAGCGTGATGGCCGTACAGCTGCACAGCCGCTTGCCCCGCGGGCGTGTGGTCCTGCTCATTGTGGGCGTGTGGGTGGCCGCCCTGGGCCTGGGGCTGCTGCCTGCCCACTCCTGGCACTGCCTGTGCGCCCTGGACCGCTGCTCACGCATGGCACCCCTGCTGAGCCGCACCTACCTGGCCGTGTGGGCCCTGACCAGCCTGCTGGTCTTCCTGCTCATGGTTGCCGTCTACACCCGCATTTTCTTCTACGTGCGGAGGCGAGTGCAGCGCATGGCCGAGCACGTCAGCTGCCATCCCCGCTACCGAGAGACTACACTCAGCCTGGTCAAGACCGTGGTCATCATCCTTGGTAAGCGGGACACTCATCTGCCTGGGCCACAGGGACCTCCGAATGCCCTGGGACTAGTGACCCGGACAAGTGGTCACGGGCCCACTGGGAAGGGTGGGATGACCCTCCCCACAGGGAACAGGAAGCATCCCAAGCAGAGGGCACAGCGATGGACACCCTGATGCCAGGCCCAGTGTGTCCGGCAAGAAAGAGGACTGGAACAGAGGCTCAGCAGGGCCTTAAGGGTCAGGGACAGGGTCAGATGTCCTCTTTGCCACATAGGAAGCTGTGCAAGCTCTTGTACTGTGTTATGTTTTGCAGTACTGAATCCAGGGATGTCTACTACTGAGCTGAGCTACCGCCTTAGCCTTTTTTTTTTTTTTTTTTTTTTTT
>NDGN011533718.1:660-15318 GCA_002564285.1 Tympanoctomys barrerae
AAAAAAAAAAAAAAAAACTGAGCTAAGGGGCAGGCCCCCTGAACTATCCTTTTAAAAAAAATACTTTCCACAAATTTTTCACTTGCAGCTTTACAGTACTCCTTTGAATAATCATTTTAATGATTTAAAGCTTTGGTAACCAAAAGAAAGGTGTTTTCAGTTTGCTTGAAAACAAAAAAGAAGTAGACCTTCTTAATATAATAGCTGTAGATCTTTTTACACAGTCCAGAATCATTCCATAAAAATCACTCTGTTTCTTTTTCTTTTGTTTTTTAATAAGGCGGGATGGAAAGACAGATATGGAAGAGATAAAAACTGTGGAATTTATTTCTGAAACTTACACTGTAAAATGGACTTAGAATACAGTGTAATAGCAAGGAAAAGGCTGGAGGAGGGCTTTGGAGAGTCAGGTTCCTGTCATAGCTGCCTCCCTGCCCTCTTTCCTCATGTGACAGGAGGGGACAGTAGCTTCTGCTTTGTAGGCCTGGAGGTGGAGAAAGTACAGTGATACCTCAGTTCACAAAGGCTTTTGTTTGCAGTTTGGTTTTCAAATAGGACTTATCATAGTGGAACACATCTGTAATCCCAGTTCAGGAGGCTGAAGCTGGAGGACCACCATGAGTTTGAGTCTAGCCTGGGCTACATAGTGAATTCAAGGCCTGTATGAACTACATAATGAGACCCTGTCTTAAAACAAACCAAAAAAAGCATTTGACACAATTTTATTTTTGTTTGCAAACTTTGCACTGGGTGACAAACACCACCACAGTCATCTTTCCTACACACAAATGTGGACATCTTTTCCAAAATCTTAAATTAAGTTTGTGAACTGAGGTACCACTGTACTTTGTATATAGAAATACTTAATAATAGTGAAACATCTTTATTTCTCCCGCCAAGATATTCCTTTCTTTTTCCTTTAAATATGTTGGACTTGATAACCAGAAAGAGTGAAAAGAATGAAAAATATTTTTTAGACAGTGATGGCTAAGTAGAACAAAATATAAATCAGAAAAACTATAGGCTGCCTATACAAGCAATGACCAAGGGTATGAAGCATGAAACAGCCACCCAAAGTGGCTACCCAAGACAGAGGAGAGATGACAGGTAGCAGCAATGTCCAGGTGCAGTCAGTCCCTCAGCTCTGTCATCATAGTGGAACAAAAGGGCATGGTTTGGATTTGTCTCTACTTCCACATTTCTTATGTAGTTCTGAAAACTAATTTTCTGTTTTTCCTGAAAACTAATTTTAAACCAACAGAAACACTGTAGGTGATATAGACCTTGAACACCCTCTTGGAGAACTTCCAGATCTCCAAGAACTTAGATCTTTAGGCAACATCTTCCCCCCGTGGTGAGGGAGCAAGAGCTGTGGTGCAGCCAGCTCACTGCAGGCTCCTGGCTCTCAGGCAGCTGTACACTTGCCTTTAAAGGTCATGCTCCAGGGTTCATTCCATGTCATTTTTCTTGTCCTCAACATAAATAGAGCCAAACTTTATTTTGTTCATAATTGTATTATTAGATTATTTCAGAGCCGTGCCATCCTATATAATATCTACCAGCCACATCTATTTAAGTTTATTAAATTATAAATACGATTTCGTTTCCCTAGGCTCACAACATTTCAGGTACCCAGTGGAGCTCCATGTGATTGGTAACTGCTGTACTGGGGTGTGTTGAGAGCACTACTTTGAGAACTGTTTATATGGGAGACATGTATCATCCTCTGAATTGCATGAAAGTCATATTGGTCTTTAGGTAGTTTGGCAAACTCCTTTTGAAGGTCACCCCTTACAGAGTGATGGATGACTTTGCTTTGAGTGATGGTCACATGAGATTGCAAAATGAACTCTGACTTATAATACCTTAATCCTCCCCAAACTGGATTTTAGAAGCTGTCTATCACCTACTGTGATTTTCCCCCCTCCCAAAAAAAAGCAATAGGTTGTTTTTCATTATCAAACCTTCAACATTTCCCCGTGCTTTTCCCGTCTAGTGAGATGTCTAGATACGTCTTCTAGGTGTCATTTTGTCTTCTCAAAGTGTCTAGAAGAAAGATTAGTGATTGTATTTTATGTGACACACCTTGCTACTTCATCAGCCTCCTAAAATCAGGAACATGTAATGAATCTACTCTGCTGGAAATCAGTTGGTGATGTTAGCTCTCCTTCATTTGTTCTGTAACTCAGTATTCTATACATTGCTTTTTAAAAAGATCTATCAAGTCTCCCTCTACTTGACAGATTTTTGGCTTCTCTTTCTGTATCCCTACAACTTAGCACATTATCTAAAACACACGAGAGGTGTGAAGAAGCTGTTTGAATGAATTAGCTAAAAATGACTTGTAGTTGACTCTTGAAGACTGTCGGATGAGTAAAGACTGCTTTGCTCAGAGAAGTTCAAAGTTGTGGTTTCTCTGCCCCATTGACCGGCTGGCTTGCCCCCCTCAGTATGAGACTTTATCTAAAACATTTCTAATTAAGCAATTATCTAAACCTTGCCTCTATTTATTCACTGTATGTCCCACAAGAAACTGTGTTTCTTTTTTTCTTTTTTTACTTAGACCATGACCTTAACAGTGTACCCATCACAGGGTAAAAGCAAAAGCTTAAAAATATCCCATCTCCAGAAGTTACTTCAGCAATATATTGATTTCACTATTAAATTTTAAGGGATGAAGATGATGTGAAAGAATGCCATTCTAGTCGTGACCTTGATGTTGTAATTATAGAGTGATGCCATTATTTTAAAAATCAGCTTAAAAAATCATTCTTAAGAGTACTGTACCATTTATTCATTTACTCAAATAATGTTGAGTGACATTCTACAAAGTATAAAACTAATGATTTGAACCAAAGATTAAAGAATTGTTCAATTTCAGATTATCTGGATTTTTAAGATCTATTTGTATTAGTGCCTATTAATTTTACAGAACACTGGGTTTCAATGAATATAATATATTTTGATTATATCCATCCCCCAATTACCAGCCTTAGGCCCTCATTCCCTTCCCCCTTATCCCTTCCTCTTGTTTAATTATAGTCCCCCTTCAGATGATTATCTGAGGCTTTTAAAAAACCAACAACTGAGGTTGACAGCTTTGAACATTTGTTTGAGCATTTGTTGTACTTCCTAAAATTGTAATTATTTCTATGTAAAAAGAAATCATAGACTTACATCCCTAAGTTAGCTACATTCACATTTAAAAATAGTTTCCCAGGGGTTGGGGAGATAGCTCTGTGATGGGGAACTTGCCTAGCATGCACATAGTGCGTGGTTCAATCCTTATCACTGAGAAAAGAAAAGTAAAAATAGTTACCATATCCTAGGGTACAATATTCAAATTACATAGATAACTTCCCTCAAATAAATAATCTGTTTTTAGAAAGGTTTTCACCAAAGAGGCAGTGCAAGCATTGAGTTTGTCAGCTGCTACACCACTGGCAGTCTTTAAATTGGTCTGTTTATTTGAGGCCAAGTCCAAAGTGGTCTTTCGAGGCTCCTTTATTTTATTGTTTGGCAGGAAACTGATGTTCCCTATGGCTTGTCGGCTGTTGCTGACATTTAATTGTTATGGGGCCCAGCCCTAAATAACAAGGCTTAGGTAGGTTAGGACCCTTCCTTTAGTTCATCTGGTGCCTGCTGCCAAGGGAATGGTACACTGTGTTTTAGGTCTAGCCCATGAGAGACCCTGCTCATTTCACAAGGCTGATGTACACAGATGGCTTATGAGATCGATATTTATAACCTCAGTCCATAATTTCATTACTGGAAATGATCATTTCTTCTCCTGTTCTTGCTCCTCATTCTCATATATATTATGTGTCTTGAATCCTGGAGGAAAGAAAATAAGTGAAGATTGAAATTATAATTAACATAGAAAAATGTTTCATTTCTTGGAACTTTAATACTTTTGCTTAGCAAACATTTGTTGAACACTGTCTTCCTGGTAGCAGGCAAGGTACTGGCAGTATTACTGTAGCCTTCAAGGATTTCTAGTCGTTGGGAGAGACAGACACGGGACTACACTCTTAGGAGTCCCCATCATAATCATCATATAGTTAAAGGTTAATAAAGCCATGTGCCCCAATGAATCAGGGAGAGGTCACAAATATCTTCTACCTATAAGAAATGGAGAGCTGATAAAGAATTTTTTAATAGACACAAAAATCATGATTTTTAGAAGATCAGCCTGGGTACTGTCTGGAAATGCTTGGAGAAGGGATGACCAGGAAACCCACCATTTCTGTGTTGTTATAATACAGCTAATTACAGTCACAGGCTACTCTTGTCTTAAATGGATCATCAGGTGCCTTCAGTCCCTGTGGCTGTAATGTTACTAGGTCATGAGAAAATATGTATGTTACACTGTACCTTCAGTGATACTGCCTTTCAGTAGATCACTATAATGATGTACTTGTTGAGTTTTTCAGTATGCAGTCGTCTTTAAAATACTGATTTTAGAGATTTTTTATTCATTATACCACTCCTTTAGGTTATAACCCTGTATCATTATCCCTCCTGAGAAGTCTTAAATACCCTTTAGTTTCTTTGAATTAATGTCACTAAACAATTCTCTTTTCATCCATCTTTCATCATTTAGTTTGCAGAATGTGGTATAGTACCATATCTGTCAATCTGAAGACGTTTTTCAGTAAGGAAAAAATAATGAGGTAGAGTACAAAAGCCCAAAAAGAAGAAAGTAAGGTGTGAGTGTGGTTTAGTCAAACATATTTGTCCAAAAGAACTCTTTTGGCATATAGCAAGGCAAGATTTATAGCATAATCTATTTTTTCTGTGTAGAGAACTGGTATGCCACAAAAATGTAGAGTATGTGGTGTTATATCAGGCCTGCTGAAAACTGAGCTTGGTGTCTGGTCCCAGAGGCTTGAGAAAAATGTACAGGATTAAAAGTTTAAAATAAAACCAGCTAAGATATCAAACTTTTAAAACACTGACCCAGATGATTGAAATTCAGTTAGGAGAACTTGTCTTTCTTGGAGGGAAAAAACCCTTAAAACACAAAGCATTTTTAGACTTAGAAGAATGTCCTGACCTACTTGCATGGCCTGTGGAATGTTTGTGGTTTCCTTGGAAGGAATAAGCTTCTGATTCTCATGTGGAAATCTGCTGGCTCCCAGGAGATCATATACTGCTATTTGGTAAGAAAAGCCATGCTAATTTTTGTTATCGCCTTGCTACCTTGGCTGTCCATTTCATTTGGAATGATAGCCAATTCTGTGGACTCTCTGCCAAGCAGCCAGTTACTGCACACATGCTGCGTACTTCACACCACACCAGGTTCTGAGTACTCATCACATAACTAAACCATGGTTCTGACTTCTCACATTAGCCCAGGAAAAATAGGGCAAGGGCAGTTCTGGGAAGAAGGCCTCACCATCAAGGAAGAGTCCAAGAAGGCCAAGTTCCTATCTCCTTGGTGATGTTAAGAACACACAGAATGAGAAGATACAAGGGAAAACTGAATTTAGATGGTTTCTAAAAATGGATTAATTTGATTTATCAGTATATAATTTACACACCACAAAATTCATCCTTCTAGAGGGTAGAGCTCAGTGAGTTTAGTGTATTCACATAATTTTACAGTTATCACTGCTATGTAATTTTAGAACATTTTCATCACCCGAAGCAGAAACCCAATAGTAGTCACTCTTCATTCTCCCAGTCCCTAATAACCATTAATATATTACTAGATATTTCATGAAAGTGGAGCATACAACCTGTAGTCAGTCATTCCTGACTGGATTCTTTGACTCATCACACAGTTTTCAACATTCATCCACAGAGCACATATTAGTAATTCATTCACTCCTCTTTATGGATGAACAATATTCAATGCTGCAGCTATATGACATTTTATTTATCAGATCTTGGACATTCGCACTGTTTCCACTTTTTGGCCAGTGTGGATAATAGTGTTATAAACATTGTGTACAAGCTTTTGTATGGTCATATATTTTCATTTATCTTGGATATATAAATAGGAGCAGAAATGGTGGCTCATATAACTCTAAGTTTGGGTCGATGAGAAAGTACCAGACTCTCTTCCAAGGTTAGTGGTGCTGTTCATATTTCTACTAACAAAGTGTTTGTTTGAACTTGGGTTTTTTCTTACAGCAAGACCAGTGGATCTTCTCATAGTGGTGTCTTCTGATAGTTTGGGTTTGCAGTGGCTTAATGAGTAGTGATGTATATTGTCTTATTTACTTGTCTTGTTGCTGAGACAAAGTACCCAACACCCAAAATTAAGAAGGAACTTTGGCTTATAGTTACTGAAGTTTCAGTCCATAATTAGCTGGCTCCAAGGCAGGGTGACATGGCAGAGGGGTAACAGTACATAGTGGACAGAAAGCAATAAAAGCAACAAGAGACTTTAGTATCATCTTTTTCCTTATATCTTATGCAGACTACCAGGATTAGGGCTGTGCCAAACCAAGCAGTAGACTGATTTAGTAATCACACACCTATAATCCCAGCAACACACACCTTAAATTTAGCCACCTCCAAAAAACCCCCTCGAATTATATGAGACTTTGGGAGACATCTAGCCACAAACCATAACACATATTGGCCATTTATATGTCTTCTTTGGAAAAATATCTATGCAAATATTTTGCTCATTTTTAATTTGGTTGTTTTTGTGTTTTGATTTTTATTTTTTAGCATAGTAGGAATTAAACCTAAGGCCTCATGCACACTTGGCAAATGCTCTATCTACCCTGAGCCACATCCCCAGCCCTGTAAGAGTTCCTCATATATGCTGAATACAAGTCTCTTACATGTAATTTGAATATATACTATTCCATTATATGGACTGTATTTTTACTTTCATGATGGTCTCCTTTGAAATATATAGGTTTTTGTTGTTATTATCTATTGTCACCACATCTCTTCATTTTTGTTGTTGTTTGTACTTTAGGTGTTATATCAAGAATCTATTGCCTAACTCAAGGTCACAAGAATTTACTTCCACTTTTTATCTAGAAGTTTCACGGGACTGGGAACATAGCTCAGTGATATACTAATAGGCAGCCTTACATGCATGATGCCTTAAGTTCACTTCCCAGAACTAAGAAAAAAGTAATAAAAAATTTCATAGTTTTAATTCTTACATTTAGATCTCTGACAATATTTGATTTGATTTTTGTATGTGGTGAGACTGCTCCAACTTCATTCCTTTGTATGTGGATATCCTACTGTCCTAGGACCATTTGTTGAAAAACCTATTCTTTCCCCCATTGTATCATTTGGCAACCCTGTCAAAAATTAATTGACTGTTAATACAAGAGTTTGTTTCTGTCCTCCTAAATCTAGTCCATTCATCTATATTTCTGTTCTTATGCTACTAGCACAATGTTTCAATTCTTAGAGTTTTATAGTAAGTTTTGAAATCAGAAATCAGTCTTTTTCAAGACTGTTTCTGCTAACCTGGTATGTCCACATGAATCTTAGGATCAGCCTGTCAATTGCTGCAAGGAATGCAGCTGGGATTCTGATGGGGACTGCATTAAATCTGTAGATCATTTAGGGAGTATTTCCATTTTAAGAGAACTAAGTCTGATCCATGAGCATAAACTGCATAAAATTAGTTGTTTGCATAACATAACTAATTTCCATACATTTAGGTCTTTACATTTATTTGGTCAGTATTTTATCTTTCTGTGTATAAGTCTCATTTTGCTAAATATTTTCTTTTTGACAATAATGCAATTAGAATTGTTTTCATTTTGAGATTATTCATTGATAGTATATAGAAATACAATTTATTTTTGCATATTGATCTTGTATCCTGCAGTCTTGCTAAACTATTTTCTGTGGATTTCTTAGGCTTCTCACAGATTATGTGAGTAGAGATAGTTTAGTTCCTTCTTTCCTGTCTGGATGTTTTTCTTTCTCTTTCTTAATTTCTCTGGCCAGCAGCTCACATGCATTCTATACTACAGATGGTAAAAGCAGAAATCCTTATTTTGTTCCTGATCTTAGGGGAGAAATATTCAGACTTCCATCATTTTCTGTGATATTAGCTCTGGGCTTTACAAAGATGCCCTTTATCTGGTTTAGGATGTTCCCTTCCTTTCCTACTATTTAAGTATTATCATGAAAAGCTGTTAGATTTGTCAAGTGCTTTTTCTGCATCTTTTCAGATGACTATGCAAGGGATTTTTTTCCCTTTTATTAGCATAGTATTTTACATGGATTAATTTTCAGGTGTTAAATTAACCTCATGCTCCTGGAAAAGTCTTACCTTGTTGTGGTATACTATCCTTTTGAAATGTTGTTGGACTTGGTTTACTAGTATATTGTAAAGGACTTTTGAATCTGTATCCCTCAAAAGTATCTGTCTTCTGTTTTCTGGTAATGTTTTTGTCTGATTTGGTTATCTAGGTAATGCTAGCCCCTTAAAATTAGCATAGAAAAAACTCCTTCCTCCTCTGGGTTTTTGGTGGTGGTGGTTGGTTGGTTTTGTTTTCTTTTGTTTGTTTGTTTTGTCTTTTTAAGTCAGAGTCTTGCTGTGCAGTTCAGGCTGGCCCTTGAGCTCAGTTTGTAGTCCAGGCTGGCCTCGAATTCACAACAATCCTCCTGCCTAAGCCTCCCTAGTGCTGGGATTGTAGGCATGCATCACCAGACCCAAACTTGCTCCTTTGTATTTTGAAAGAGGTTGTAAAGGATTAGTATTAGCACCTTTTTGAATATTCTGTAAAATTCATCAGCAAAGTCATTTAATCCTAATTTTTTCTTTGTGAGAATTTTTTTTTTTTTGAGAATTTATTTACTCATTTATTTTTGTGGTCAAGGGGCTGGGGAGATAGCTCAATAGAATAAGCACTTGCCTGGAAAATGCAAGGGCCTGAGTTCAATCCCCAGTTCCGCAAAATAAATAAATAAATAAAAATAATTTTTTTTAATTACACTATTTTTGTGGTCAAAGGGGTTAAACCCAGAGACTCAGGCATCCTCAACAACCACTATCACTCAGCCATAACCCCATCCTGAATTTTTTAAATGACTAACTCAATGTTTTCTTTATTATAGGTACCCATATAATTTTACTACTTTTTCTTTTAGCTTTATATATTCAGTCATTCAGGAAATATTTATTGCATGTCTATTTTATCTACAACTTGATCTTAAAGCAGAAGTTACAAAAATATATAAAAGAATCTCTTAATCTCTTGGAGCTTTACTTTCTCTTTTTCTTCCTCTCTCATGCCCTCTCTCTCACTGTGCACATATTTTTATTTATATTTAATGTAGCTCTAGTGCTTGGAAAGATATTATTACATGCCATTAGTGGAGAATAGAAATCTCTAAGCATGTTATATATAGTTATATAAACTCTTGAAATTTTTGTATTAATGAGAAATGGAATATATCATTATTATTTTAGTAGTAGTAGCAGTAATAGTATAATCATAGCTTATGTCAGCACGTATCCTTGGCATCCTTCAAGGAAATCACCACCCCTACTTGTTCATGTCACCCATTGCCTTCCACTCTGTGATCATCAGTGGGAACATGTGTGAGTTTCCTTAAACACTGTAATGAAGATTGAAATGGGTTGTATAAAACGACAGAAATGCATTCTCAGGCAGTTATGAAGGATAAAGTCCTGAAATCACAGTGCTGTCAGCAAGCCATGCTCCCTGTGAGGCACAAGGTAGAATCCTTTTTACTTCTGCCTGGCACCTGATAGTGGCCATCAGTCCTTGGCTTTCTCTCACTGTAGTTGTATCACTCTAGTCCATGGAATCATCATCATATGCTGTTCTCCCTGTTTGCTGCTGTCTTCATGTGGTGTTTATTCCAGGGAGGACACTAGTCATGTTAGGTTAGGGCCCATTCTACTTGATCACCTGACTATTGCCAAATAAGGTCATGTTCACAGAGTGCCAGAGGTTAGGCTTTCATGGGGGAGAGGAGTCATGATTCAGTCCATAATGGGATTATGCTTTAACTCTGAGATCTTGACCAAAGACCTCATTTTAATAACATGACTGATTATAATAGATTTTATGGAAGTTTCATTGTATTTTCTCTGACTTGAACAAAGATCACCTCTTCATTATATAAGTTCTGAAGATACCAGTCAGCCCACACATCTTATCTTCTAAGCATAAGTGTCAGATACCAAGCAGAAATAGGGGTTCAGTATAAAAGCTCTAAAAGTAGCACCTCTTAAATCACAATGTGTACATGTAATCCAAATAAAAAGTAATATGAGTTTGTGAATGACTGGAACAGCAGTTGTCTGCTATATACATTTACCAAAATCACAGACAATGTTAGAGTCCATCGTTAGTGAAATAAAATGATAGAGCTTGTGAAAATGCATTTGTTTGTTACAAGATGCTGTAATAATGACAAGTGTTATACACATGACTATAAAATAACAAATACTGTATACAACATAGTAGTGTCTCTTTGGAACAAGGTTTAAAAAAAACAAACAGTATCTTCTGAGCCTCTGCCCTGTTGCTAGTTTCAGCTGTTTTCAATAATGTTTCCAAGCATTTTCTTGATCCACAAATGCTATTATGTCTACTCTGTCACAGTGCATGTGTCTGTGAGTAGCTGTCATTCCTTAGTATCCTGGTGTGGTGAATTATAGTGCTCTTGGAATAGGACTAGAGAATCTGGATCCTTAAAAAAAAAAAAAAGCTCATCACCAAACTAGTTCCCTGTTTCTCTGGTAGAGAAATCTTGAGACATCATTTATATTTGTTGTTCCCTTCAAGTCTTGGACTCATAGCTTAAATGTTCAGGTATTTGTTCTGTGGTTGTTTTCCCACTTTGAATGAAAGCACGAAGTCTTACATTTCACATGACTACCTCACTCATTTCTACTCAAGTTTCCATTATGAAATAGAAATTTTCATTTAATTATTCTCTTCTCTTCTTTCTGTTAAAATAATACAGGGCAGTCCAGAGCAGCAATGATCCCCCCCAAGCATCCACGGCAGCCCAAGGGAGCTCTGGATGATGCCATTGCCTTTGGAGGGAAAACAGACCAGGAAGTTCCAAGTGCTTCCCAACCCACACCACCCCCACTGCCAAAGAAAATGATCATAAGAGCCAATACAGAGCCAATCCCCAAAGACCTCCAGAAATCCATGGAAAGTAGCCTTTGTGTCATGGCTAATCCTACCTATGATATTGATCCTAACTGGGACGCCAGCAGTGCTGGCTCATCCATTAGCTGTGAGCTCAAAGGACTGGATGTTGAATCTTATGATTCCTTGGAGAGACCTCTGCACAAGGAGAGACCCATCCCTTCCGCTGCAAACAGCATCTCCAGTTTAACCACTCTCAGTATTAAGGACAGGTTTTCTAATAGCATGGAATCCCTGACAAGCCGACGTGGTCCCTCTTGCAGACAGGGCCGAAGCATTCAGAAGCCACAGAGACAAGCACTTTATCGAGGACTTGAAAATCGGGAGGAAGTGGTGGGTAAAATCCGAAGCCTTCACACAGATGCCTTGAAGAAACTGGCTGTGAAATGTGAAGACCTCTTCATGGCTGGACAGAAAGACCAGCTCCGCTTTGGGGTCGACAGCTGGTCAGACTTTAGGCTAACCAGTGACAAACCATGTTGTGAAGCAGGTGATGCAGTTTACTATACTGCTTCTTATGCAAAAGATCCACTTAATAACTATGCAGTCAAGGTAAGAAAATATTACGTCATTTTAATCTTTGTAAACATGCTGTTCCTAGGATGGGACTGTTCTTCTTTCCCCTTTTCTTTTCTCAAATTCCTCCATTCTTCGAAAGTTAAGAGTACCTGCTGATAGGACGGGCCAAATAGCTCAGCAGATTATAGCACCTTCTTAGGCAGACACAGGGGCTGGGAGTTGGATCCCCTGGGCTGCCGTGCTGGCCACTCCCCTGGGGCACACTGAGAAGGCAATTGAGACTGGGCGTTGTTGTGCATGCCTGTAATGCCAGCACTTAGGAGGCTGTAAACAGGAGGATTACTATGAGTCTGATCTACACAGTAGACCCTGTACACCCTGTCATAAATAATAATAATAATAAAAAATTGCTAGAAAGTAGATGCTATTAACTAGGAGCCTTGTTTATGTTTAGAGAAGAAAAGAGATAATGTAAAGAAACAGCTTCAACAGCATACATATTGCATGCTAAGGTAGAGAGAAACAGGAATTCTGTGGGGTGCTTGGAAGAACCCTAACTTGGACCCCAGAAATCACAATAGTCTTCTTAAAGGAAGTAGACCTGGAGCTATGCTTATTTGCATATGCTACCTATAAAAAATAAGGTCTACTATATATCTTATACTCCATGTTACTGCATTTATTCCCTCCCGAATAAGAGAGCCCTGTCTATACCCATTCAGTAACTCCTCTGCTTCCTGCAGAAATATTTTTATAGAGAGGTAACTAATACTTATTGAACTTTATATTGTATTATTTAATCTTCTCATCAAGTCTATGAGAGTAAAATCTTTTTCTACATTTGACACATGAGGAAAATGGAGCTCAGAGGTATACAAACTTGCTTAGAGTCACACGGCAAACAATTGGTAGACCTGGAATATAAACACAGATATCTCTTGAATTCTGGCCTACACTTTGTCTTATATGTTATGTGTACTGCCCTCTCTAGACAACCACTACTGCAAGATGTCTAAAGCTCTTAACATGAAGAATTCTCACTGAGTTACACTGGCTATAATAGTGGACCATATATTTTATCACTGTAAAAGCTATAGTATGGACTGTGGTGTCCAAAAGATTTGGGTTTAGACCTTGGCTCTGACACTCAGTAGTTTTGTCAGTAATGGTCCCTGCCATATGGAACTGTCCCTGATAAGTGCTCGTTTCTTTTTCTACCATTAGCTCTTCTCTACTTGAAAAGAGTAGCAATCTTTGGCCCTCCATTTCCTCTCTTTTAGCTGTTTACAGTGATAATCCATCCACTTTATGGGATTGAGGTGAGGATCAAGTGAGATAATGCAAGTGAAAGGGTTTGAAAAACAAAGCTCTGTGTAAACGTTAAAGTAATGTTCTCCATTCCCATAGTTCCTTTTTATGCTTCTACTCATTGGTTCAAAAACAATTAACATACCTAAATGACTTTTACCTGTTAATTTGGCTTAGAAAGACCAGATGGTATCTTAGTAAATTAATAAATAAGGTAAACAGTTGGCCTTGCCTATCTATCAAGACAGAATATATGCTGGGGCAGACCTTTGGCTGGCTGATCTCCACAGTTGCAGCACCCGTGACCGTCTGTGGCACTGGCAGGGTGTCTCTGCTCCAGTCCACACTGTCAAATTAAATTGAAAGGTAGACTGCAGAGAGGGGATCTAGACTCCAGTTCCTATATTACCTGCTGGTCTAAAAAGGCGTGTTGAGATTCTGAATAGCCCCTAAGAGCTGTTACATCAGTTGGGGTTCTGGTGCCTTATCTTTCTTGGGTCTTTATTGCTACAAGATTACAAATGCAGAATGAGTACCTATTTCAGAAAGGGGCATTGAACTAGCTCTTCTTTCAAAACAATTGAGAAGTAGGGCTTGACTAACTTTATGTATTATTGCTGTGCAATCTTGTCTCTTTCCTAAATCAATGGTCTAGTATTGATTTCTTTGTTTGTAATGATGCAAAAGCAATCTCAAAAGAACAGGTGGCAAGTGATTATATACTGGCAGTTGTTGGCAGGTTGGGAAAGGATGTTTTACACTAAATGCTGAATATGAATGTCTGTTTGAAGACCCTTTGGGTATTTTCAGAAGTGCCCAACTAAGACAAAATTCTACCCCAGTTGTGAACCTGTGAAACCAGACAAGATATGTGTATCCAAAATACAACTACAAACAGGCATAAAATAGAAACATTCCCACACTAAAAAGAAGAAGTGAGAAGGAAGGGCTCATGGGTCCAAAAGTCCAAAATCTACCAAGTGAAATTCCATTAAATCCTATGACTTGAGAATAATCCTTTTTGATTTGATCCCCTGCCTTCCAGCCCCACTAGGGTGGCAGTGCCACCCTCATGGGCCTTGGTGGTGGCTCACAGGCAGGCTGGCCCTCCAGAGCCAGAGAAAACAAGGAAGGAGCAGCCTTGTGCACTGTACCTTGGTGAAGAGCAAACCTGACATCTCATCATCACCTTGGGGTTACTCTCCCCTTTCTTTGAAGAACACAGCACTTCACAACCAAATAGCTCTGTGGTCCACCCTGATAAAACTCAAGAAGTCTTCTTTCATTGCAGCCTACTTTCACTGTTCCCTAGTTCAGACTGGCAGTGTTTTTGCTAATACAACCCCATTCTTGTTATTACTGGCTTCTGCTAAGATGGCTGATTAAATCTGTGAATTCTCCCCATGATCTCTTCATCACGTGACTATGTAGCCACACCTTCAGGGTTCTTTCACAGTTTTTGTGATATGGCCAGAATTCTCTACATCTTTTAAGTTCTGATTTTTTTTTTTAATTAAAAACAACTTTACACTTAATGGCCTTCAGTAAAAACATAAGGGAAGTCAAAACAATATGAACAAATGTTTTACAAACACTCCCAGGGCAAACCACTTAAATGACTGCTTTTTTACATATCATCATAATTGCCATTACCTCACTTCCCTGCTGTTTGAATTCATTGATCATTTCTAGTTGGAGA
>NDGN011533721.1:1688-15303 GCA_002564285.1 Tympanoctomys barrerae
AACTCAGGCCCTTGCGCTTGCCAGAGAAGCACTTATTCCACTGAGCCATCTCCCTGGCCCCTACTCTGTAAAGTAGACTTTTAGACTAGTGTCGATTTTCAATAACATAGGAATTTTCTTTCTTTTTTTGGCATGATGGGATGATATATGTTAATTGGGTATTATCAGACAGCTCTAGAATGTTATCACTCATATCCTTAATCCTGATGCTTTCAATACTAGCATTGCCCCATGAAACAAACATACAGCATCACAATCAATATTCAGCCACTTCTGAAAAATCCCCAGCTTTGACTACTTGAGCTTTAAAGAGAGAACTAGACACAAGTCACAACACTCTAGACAAAAAATGAAGTCCTAGTGGTAAATTTTTCTTTAAAGACAATGTTTTTATCTCCATACTTTGAACATGAGGTATAATTGGCTAGTAATCAACAATTAATGTAGGTTTAGCAATAGAATGAATTTAGGAATGAAGAGGACATCCCTGACAAAATTCTGTTCATTTGGTTAAATAGAATGTAAAAATGCACTTTGAAAGTCTTTTATTGCCTGGCAAGGATAAGGTCCTGAGTTTCATCCCTGGTATTGCAAAAACAAAAACTAAGCACAAAAAAACCCCCAAAGTCTTTTATTATTATTATTATTATTATTATTATTATCATTATTATTATTATTATTGTATTTTAGGGAAGGATCTGCAGGGTGTTCAGAGTCTCACTATTAGATCAGACTCGTAGTGATCTGCCTATTTACAGCCTCTCAACAGCTGGGTTAAGAGGCACGTGCTACCACGCCCAGTCTCAGTTGGCCATCTCAGCGCGCCCCAGGGGCGAGACTAGCACAGAAGGCTTGAGGATTGAACTCCCAGCCCCTGTGTCTGCTTGTAGGCACTGTAATCCCCTAAGCTATTTGGCTAGCCCTTAAAATTGTTGTTAAATTTTATTCTAAAAATATAATGCTGTGGGCAGAGAGCTCAAAGAACTAAAGTGCCTGCTTCGTCAGGCACAGGGACTGGAGCTCGATCCCTGGAATTTTATTTTTTCTTCACCTACAGGGCAAGCTGAAAGTGACATTGAGACTGGGCATGATGGTGCGTGCCTGCAATCCCAGTGCTTGGGAGGCTGAAAACATGAGGATTACTATGAGTCTGATCTGTGTAGTGAGACCCTGTAGACCCTGTACTAAAATAAAAAATATTTAAATAAATAAAATAAAATGTCTAGTTTTTGATACCCTCATTTCAATGATCCTTCTTAGATTTTACTCCCTTGATATCTAAAACACATGAAAATCTCTTTCCCATAATGATTCTGCAGTTGAGTATTTCTGAGTATTCCACTACATAACCAAATTTTTTTCTTCTGAAGATAATATTGATAGTAAACAAGTGAAGCTGACTCTTCCATGCCCTCCAAAAGATAAAAAGCAAAGCAATAAAACAAAAGCAGCCCTCTATTGTTAATATGATTTCTTCTCATTGATAGTAATATTTTTGGAAAGTTTTTTTTTTTTTTTTTTTTTTTTTTCTTGTTGTACCTGGGATTGAACTCAGAACGCTGTGCTTACCAGGCAGGCGCTTATTCTACTGAGCTGTCTCCACAGTCCTTGATAGTGATATTTTTGAATGCTTATGATGTTAGACAAAATTTTTAATCATTAGAAAAATGAAAAAAAATTGGATATGTAGAGCCTGTAACACATTTTCATGACGTGAGATGAGTTGTCTTTCCAGGTTTATTATTGAGTGGTATAGTCTTGCATAGAACTTAAGCTGAAGCAAGAACTAAATTTAATTTTCACTAATTTTAAAGCAGTTATTATTAGAAAGAACACAGTTTTATTTTTTCAGATAAGAAAGAAATACTAATAACATAATAGAGGATAAACAGAGATTTTTTTGTAAGAAGAAAGGAGTCTGAAATAGACAGGAATTGGTGTAAGAACTGATAAGTGGGATTTTGAATCATGGGTATTCCCACCCATGTCATAGAATGATCACAGACAACTTAAATTATCTCAGTACTACTACTACTATTATTATTAGTAATAATAATAGGGCTGAGGAGCTAAGCCCCTTCCTGACAAGCACAAGGACCTGGGTTGCACCATTGGTGCTATATACTATGCTGGTGTAGCCCCTGGAGTGCCTTTCTGGCCACCGATACCAGGCATACTGGCTCATGCCTGCTCGGGAGGCTGAAACACGAGGATCACCAGGACTCTGAGAAGTGTAGCAAGATCCTGTACAAATAAAAAAATAATAAATTCAAATAAAAGAAATCCTAATATAGCTTACTTTTAAAAGATTTAAAAAGCTGAATCTTTTGGATCTAATCTATGAATATTCCTCCTGAAATAAGAATACCTATAAAAACACATTTAAGGGAAAACTGTGGTGTCAAATGTGACAATTATGTAAAATGCCAGAGAACAATTTTTTTTTTTTGAACTGGGGATTGAACTCAGGCCCTTGTGTTTGCCATAGAAGCATTTATTCTATTGAGCTATTTCCCAGGCCCCAAGAACAAAATTTTTTAAAAATCAATATTTAGAGTACTTACAAGGTATATTACTGTGCATGATATGTAAAAGAAAACCAATATTTTTCTTCTAGGGTATTATGGTTACTTAGCAACAAGAGGATGGAAGCAGTAATAAAATAGGCCAGCATTTAGTGAAATATCTGAGGATAATAAAAGACACAAATCACTGATATTCTGTGTATTCATTTGAGGCATTCCACAATCCTATGAGTATTACTACTTTTCTATCATCTTGTAACTTTCATTTTCACCTTCTTGGGAAATATTAAACTTAAAATAAATTATTGTAATGGTCATGTAAATGCTAACAATTTTTCTTAATAGCAATGGATTTTCATATTGGATATAAAATGAAAAAAGCCATTACACATTTATAGGAACTGACACAGTAATAACTATTTTGAGACCTACAAACTCAAAGGAACCATTGGTTTCACGAAAACAAAATAAAACAGAAATCTATTACATCATTAAAGTTTTGATTTCCTGTTCATGGTTAATGTAAATATCTAAGACATTTAATTTAGACTGATTTAGGTAATCAACTTGCAGGTGTGTTACATTAATTATAATCACATTAGTTTGGTGGTATTCTAATTGTGTGTTTGTTTGCAAAACACAAGTAAGTATGAAATTGCTGAAATTTCTTTCCTAAATCTTAGATAAAGCATAATAATGGCTTATTTTCTATAATGGAAAGATTTTACTTGGGTTTCTATTTTCAAATATTCAGACAAGAATTATAAAATTAAAATCAAATGATATGAAAAAAATCAAATGATATCGAAAAAAATTTAAAATGCTAGAAACAAATACCTAAAGGAACTGAAGTATGGAAGATTTAAGTTCCTATGAATTTTTATATAATGTCAGCCCATTATACTCACTAGTGAGAAAATAAAAATATAGAAAAATGTAAAGAGTTTCCAATAGACAAAGAATGATTTTAAGGTACTGTGCATAGCAGGGAGGTGTTAGGAAATTATTTCAAAGTCCTTCCTACCCAATATCACTTTTCAGGACACTTATGCATAGGCATTATAAAGAGCCCAGGAGTCTACACTTCACTGTGGCATATAAAAGATTCCTATCAATCTCTTCTTCTCACCTTAGGACAGCTAAGAGAGGAACAGGAGAGTGATTGTATTGCTCTGTGCTCCATTAGATTTTTATCAACCTAAATATCTTGTTCTTCTTTAATCCTTTTTAGATAAGAAAGGTAAGAGGAAGGATTGGCCAGACTGCTCAGTGGATTAAAGTGCCTGCTTATGCAGATGCAGGGACCAGGGTTCTATTCCCAGAGTGCCTTGTGGGCCCTAGCCCAGGGCGGGTGGAGAAGGTAAATGAGCCTGGGCTGGGCATGGTGACACTTCCCTGTAATTCCAGCCCTTGGGAGGCTGAAACCAGGAGGATCACTATGCATCTGATTTGTGTAGAGAGACCCTCTAGACCCTGTACTAAATACATAAAAAAGGAACTTGAAAAAGAAAATACTATATATACAGCATCCATTTAAAAATATTTCTAGAGCTGGAAATACAGCTCAGTGGCATGGCACCTTCCTGGCAAGCACAGGGTACTGAGTTCAATTCCCAGCATCAAAATCAATCAATCAATCAACTAGCCAATCTTTCCCATCTTCCTATTTCTTTAAAATATTCCATCCAAGCCCTCAGGCATGCTGAGCCAGCCACTTGAGTCTGAGCACAGCAATGCATGCCTGTAATCCCAGCACTGGGGAGTCTGAAAACATGAAGATCACTATGAGTCCGAGCTGCATAGTGAGACCCTGTACCAAATACATAAAAAATTGAAATATTCCAACATTTTAAATGCTTACAAACATGTCTTCTGAATTAAAAAGTTATAGATTATGACATGTTTTGCTTTCACCTATTTAGCATTTCTATATTAAACTTGCCTCTTTCAGGTTAAATGAGTGAAAAGGAGACAGAAACAAAGAGAGAAAAAGAGACTCTGCAAATATGGTCAGTTAACATTGCCTACATTTCTTGCAAGCCTAATAAGAAATCATAACACATAAACTGGAGAATCTTGGAAAGGCTATTATGGTAAGAACTGTGAACAAGAAGACACTAGTGTTCTCACTCCTAACAAAAACAACGTCAATATCCACCCAACATACCTAGGAAGTTGCAAAATTTTGTTCTACTGTGAGACATTTATAGATCCAGAGGTTTCTATTTCAATCAAATAGCCCTTCAGTTTTTCAGTTTAGCAAGACAGAGCAGAAACTGATCAATTTTGGAGGATGACAACAGAGGATAAGCTTTTCTCCTGTGGTAAATCCAATTGCCTCTCTTACACCAGATGTGGGTTCCTTGCTGGAGAAAATCAATATGATCCTGACCCCCGACTGTGCAGAGAAACTCTCTTTCTCAGTTGTGAAAATCAGCCAAGTTGAGATATAATTTTAAGCAGTGCTATTTTTCTCAGTTTAAAAATCTGTATAAAATATGAAAAATTTAAAATGATATTCAAGGCTCGGGTTTTTGCTGGTAAGCTAACATATAATTAAGTGAGATATATAAAAAAAGATACACTCAGTCCTGACAGATGATGCTCAGAATGTAGTGTTTCCTAAATACATGGACTATGAGAAAATAGAAAAAGAGAAAAAAAGAAAGTATAAATTTCTATAGTGTGTATGCATGCATGCGTGCATGTTTATCTCATTCAGGAGTAAAGATTTTGGGATGCACAAAAGGGGGAGAGAGAGAGACAGAGACAGAGAGAGTGAGAGTGAGAGAGCACATAGAACTGTTTAAAAATAAAAAAGATAAAAGTTCCTAATTGTATTCAGATATATAAAGCACTACGTAGAATTCTAGCTATGTCAATCCTTAAAATGAAAGTGCTTTATATTATATATTGAAAACTTATTCATCTTCCATAGAAATTACAGTAAGGGCTTAGAAAAAGAAAATAGAGATAGTGTAGGTGGAATCTTGTGGCTCAGAGTAGTGCTTTTCTTTCTCTTAACTCCAAAACAGAATAAAAGAAAAATGCAAAGTAAGTTTTCCCATTCCTCAAGAGGGAGCAAGATCGAACCTAGCACACAAAGACAAGACTTCCCATTTCCAATAATTAGAAGTCCCAGGCCAATCCCCTCCCACAGTGTTCACTGTAGTGCGAGGAATTCACCAAGAGCATCATTACTATACTCTTTAGCCCCAACTCTGTTATGGACGTGAAAAGAAATCAGACAATGGAGAGAACCCTCATTCCCCGTAGTGTAGCCCTGGAATACTCCACATATTACTGTGTGCTGTCTTTATTCTCCTGATCTTTCCCAACTGTAGAAACTCTCACATTCCATTATAGCTAAAACTCAAAACACGCTGTTCTTCCCTGAAAAGTTCCTTCAAGATCCTGCTCTGAAAGACTGTTAGGTCTCTAAAATACTATTTCCCAAGAAAAACTGAAGTTAAGGAAAAAAAAAAGAGCAAAAACAAGTAACAAAAAGACAAAAACAAAGGAGCATACAACAATACAAATGCTACAGAATTTTAAAACAGCAATAGAAAATTAACACTGGTTGTTACATTATGTATTGTTGTCATCAAATTTTTGCTGAGAACCAGACATAGGTATACAAGATTGGCCAAATAACTCTCTTGATTTTGTTCCACTGAATTTAGATGGAGGTAATGAAATTTCTTGCTCCTTCCTGATACGTTTCAAATAATCTTTTTGCGTGATGCTCAACACACACAAAACCTTAGCTTTGTAACCCGTTTTGTCAAATTATGATGCATATCAAAATCACTCTTAGTGCTATTATTTACTAATGATGAAATTCTTTTCTTTTCCAATCAATTTACTTTTCAAGTAAATATACTCATCCTGCAGGTAATGATTGTTAACTTTATTGAACACATAGAAGGTTGTTTCAGCATTTCCCATAATCAGTTCCTTTAACCCCTTCCACTTGAGTGGTAAGGCTTTTTTCCTTATCTCAGACTCTCTTGCTTAGAATTCAAAAACAACTAAAACTTACTGCAATTTCAGATGTGTATGACAAATTGAGAACCAGCACATTTTTGATGTACTGTCTTTTCTAATCTGCTCAAATAGTCTTTCCTTCTAATATCAACTTTATTGATTTTACCTGCTTAGCTTTGACCTGCATATCTTTGAATCTTCCTATTATACTTTTAAACATCATAATAAACTATAATATTACTGTGGTATTCCATGTGAAGAGGAGGGCATTGCTCAATATCCAAAAGAAAACGGTAGATTTAGTATTTATAAAAAAGAAAAGCTATTCTTGTAGAATACAATCTCTCCAAATGAAGTAAACTGCAGTATTTAAATAGGATTTGAAGAAATATAGAAGTCAGAGGTTTGATATTTTCATCAGCTAATAAATTTCAGACTGGCAGAGTATAGCTGAAAAAATGTTGTTAAATATATGTGCAAGATACTGACTGGTGAATTTTTGAAACTGCTTAGAGGATAGTCAAACGTTTCATTTTATGTAGAGTAAATGTTGTCAACATCCTTTTCCCCAGGTATCTGCTTTATAGTTACCTTAATTCTTGGCATGTGATATCTTTTCTCAGTTCTGTAAGTTTCTGTTCTCACTTTCCCTTTGCCTCTTTCAGTGTCCAGGTGCTATCTTCCTTTTCTCCTATATTTCTTAAAAAGTTTTTTTCTTGAAATACATTTATCAGCTTGATTAATAAATATTCCCTAAAAATTTAACTATTAATGTAACATTAATTTATGTTTTACCTATCTTTAATTTATTAATTTTCCAGTGTTTTATATGAAAATTATGCTTTATGTTTAAATTTTAGAAACTATAAATAGAGCTTAAACCATTTGGAGTGGTTTTGAAAGAAATTACAAAAGAAGGCAGAAAGACTATCAAATAACTCTTCAAGTTAAGGTTGAGACAAACACAAAAGTGATAATATCAGTTAAATTGAAAGTACAGAGATAATTCACGGGTTTTTGTCTCTATAACTGTAAGCATACTAGCAAAGACAATTATATGGGAACATATTGTCAGTTCCAAAAGTTATTTGATCAAGTGCTGCATATTATATCACTCTAAAATTAGATTAATTGTCCAACATAATTTATAACAACTACTATTTGATGATTAAAGGCATTCTTTTAAAAAACAGAACTAATTTATGAAATAATTGTGTTACTTTCCATTTATTTTGGTGGCACTCTCCTGATAAAGCTGCTAAAACACATTTATACATTGTAATTGTAAGAAAAAATTACTGTACAATATTTAAGGAAAGGACTATATAGTATGGTGATAGATTTGATGCTGGAAAACAAGAAATATGAAAAAATAAAGACATATACTTATAATTTCTTTTAATCATCAGTGTTTGTAATATAAATTAAAACATATAAAAATGAAACAACATTGCAACATTCATTTTATTTTTATGAATCCATGGTTGTTTCTTGTTTTTTTTAAAGTGATGTACTCTACTTTTTATGGGAATTGTGTATTTCCAACACCTAGGGAAGTGGTTTTCAGATGAGGACCAGCAAAAGTTTTCCATCGTTGCAATCACTGAGACACACATTTAAACTAATGCACTAAATTTTGACTTTAAAGATTGGCATAAAGGACTTGATGTAGTCACAGTTTACAAAGTATTAAAATTGCAATAAATGTATACTATCAAACTTATTAATTTCTTAGTTGAATATTGAAAATATATTGTTTATTGGACATGTTCTGATTCATATTTAGTAGAAATTATATGACATACATTACCAATTAATTTTTCTCATATGAACTTTTGATTTTTAAATTAATCTAATGCTTTTCAATAAAACTGAATCATATGAATAAATTATTAAAACATGAAACAATATTTCAACCAACCATATCTCAACAACCTAGACATGTTTCCAAATAATTAAGTATTAACGATTATAAAAAGCAAAATATTAATTGGTTTATAAAATGTAAGATAAGACAGATATGTGTGGATATGAAAACAGCTTTATTGACCTATGAATAAAGAATGTTAGAAATAAACTCAAAAGACATTATCACTTATACTTCCCAATGTTTTATAAGACTGTACAGGGTTCTTCAAAACATAGAAAAGTTTAAGTAATAAGGCATACTAGACTTCCTATCAGTTTACCTTTATGTGAGACATAATACATAATAAAGATAAACTGCAACATTGCAAATAAATGTGTAAGAAGATGGATAATAAAAAAGCCTACAGAAAATTTCTAACAACATCGATCATTAGAATTCAAGTTCCACAGTCTAGCTTATAATTAATCAAGAGTCCAAGTAAAAGGCAAACTTTGATTCCTTAGGATTTTAGTCTAACTTCCAATTTTAGGGTATTTATTAACCAAAATATAAGGAACCATATCTGAACAATGTAGAAATTATTACAAAAATGAGTAAAGAAAATTTCACTCTCCAAGCCATGTGTTTAATGTTTCAGTATCCTAACTGGCTCTTTTAATTTAGTCAGCATTTAAATGCATTTGAGTTTCAAAATAAAAATGAAAAGGAAAATAATTTTATTTGTTATATCTTGGCACTTATAGTAGTACAGTATGATAGTTGTATGAAAAAGTAGAGCCCAAACTAAGAAATAACTTTTAAAAATTAAATAAGTGAAAGTTTATTAAGCTATATCTCTTCTCCAGTCTTGCCAGAGAACCTCATGGTGAGTTTACCATATAGAACACTGATATGCAAACAACTATGATGTGTCACGAAGTAGTGTAACTTAGGGCTATATTTTCGAGGTCATGGATAAGAAAATATTGGAAAGTAAAGTGAATTAAGAATATTCAACGATGTTTTGTTGAAAAGCATTAGTATCAGATAGGAATATCTGTTTCTACATCTATGACAGGCAAGTCCCAGAGCTAGCTGGTGTACAGCTCTGCATGACCACCTTTTACTTCTGACTAGGAAGGGGCCTGTGCCTTGCCGTGTACTCTAAGCTATAGACTGTAGTGACAAATATGTGACGTCATGGTCTTGATGACTGTGTCATTTTGCATGCAGGGAGGTAGATAGAAGTATGATGATTCTTTTCCTGATTTTGAAGAATGACATATTATTTTGTAGTGGGTCACTGGAATAGGATATATCTAGGGGAAAATGTGGGATCCTCTGAGCATTCAGAGTAGTCTCTTGCCAACAGTAAGAAGGAAAATAAGTTCACCTTTACAAATGTAAAGAGACAGACTTTGTCCACAATCTGTATAACTTAGAAGCAGATCTTTCCCAAGTGGTTCTCTGAGGGCAGTAACAGCCTCCTTGATTACAGGCTGCTGTTACAGAGAAGTAGAGCGTGAAGGTTTGGGCTTAACCCGAGTACTTTGTCCTTCAAAATTTCATTTACCTCCTGCACTCCTTATCCTTATTACTCTGGTTTTCTTTATCACTAGACATTCTCACTTTCAAATTGTTTGTATACATGATTTACTGTGTTTATTATCTATCCCTAGTAGGATAAAAGGCTCATGGATGCAGTATTCGGTTTGTTTGCAAATTAATGCACATCAAATATCTAAGTAGAGAATTATATATCTTATATATTCATCCAATAAATCATTAAAAGAAACAGAGTTGAATGACAACTAATAAAGAAACAAGATAAAAAAAGACATGGAAAAATTTTCCACAGAAAACACCTACTATCCTTCAGAAATTCTTAGTACGTCATAACTCAGAAATTTTCTGTAGGCACTTGCAATATACTTGGTTCTAATGTGTATTTAAAAATAATAGAGTTAGTATGAAGATAATAGGATGTGAAAATTTTATTACCAATTTGAAATTTTCAGCTAAAATTTAGTAAGCATCTGTATACCTATTAAAACTATTATTAGTTAAAATGAAATATTTGTAACATAAAAATTATAAATACAAATTACCATATATTAGTGGTATTTACCAAGTGTTTCATTTTCATAAAATTGCTGAACTATCAGTGCTATTGCATTAATTTATGTGTTACACATTAGCTTTCATCTTATACACAAAGTACAATGTTAGGTAGCTACATTTTTTTCCATTATGTTACAATACAAATGGTGTTAGTTCATTTTGATGATTTTACAAATTTCATTTATGATTTGAAATAGTTCTCCAGAGAAGAACTGTGTCTTGCTATTAATTTTGACTTCAGCATGTTTTCATTCTGACATGTGAACACTTGAGATACACTACTCAACAGCTGCTCCCCATTTTGCTTAATGTTTTGTTTCATGGCTTCTGTTCCATGTCTCCCTGGTTTCAAAATTATTTTCCTCTTCTTTAGGAACATCTGGTATTCTTTCTTTTCATGTGCTCAAATGTATTAATTTGTCAGAGCAATAGTTTATACAGATTTGGAGTATAATCAACTCTGAAGTTTATGTGAATTTGAAAACAGTGATTTATAAGTTCTATTTATTCAGAATTAAATGTGCTTCTATAAGTTACTTCATGTTCTAGCATACATAAAAATGAGATTATGGAAATTATAAAATTATATTGGTGTAGATGTCTATTAAATATAAGTAGTGATGTCCTTCTATTTTTAGTAATATACATTGAATACTGTTGATAAAATGTGCATTTATATTTTATGTTTTCTTGACTACATAGAGTTTTGTCATATTATTTTTCTTTTTTTGTTTTTGTTGTTGTTGTTGTTGTTATTGTTGTTGTTTGGTGGAACCAGGGATTGAACTCAGGTCCTTGTGCTTGCCAGAGAAGCACTTATTCCACTGAGCCATCTCCCCGGCCCCTGTCATATTATTTTTCATAAAATGTGTGTTATTCTTACATACTATCTATTCTTATCATGTTTTATATGGTACTGATAGCTTTATTCTGAATTCCATTGATTCTCATCAATGTATATAATGTTAAAACAATCGTACTCTTTACTTAATCATCAAAAGCATTGAATATTTTCTATGTCAAAATTATTATATTAGATTCATAACACATAGAAAATAATCATGTTTCATTTATCCCACCAGAGATGGTTAGATATCTGACAACAGAATTAACACAGAATTTACTGATTATAAATTTTTTTTAACTAAATGAATATTTCTTCATTTGGAAGTTTGTATTTCTATTAGATACCCATTGTTATTGTTTTGTTTTGTTTTGTATTTTAGGACAGGTCTACAGGGTCTCACTACATAGATCAGACTCGTAGTGATCTGCCTGTGTTCAGCCTCCCAAGAGCTGGGATTACAGGTGTGTGCCACCACGCCCAGTCTCAATAGACATCTCAGTGCCCCCGATGGCTGGGCCAGCACAAAAGGCCAGGGATCAAAACCTGGCTGCTGAATCTGCTGTGTAAAACAAACGCTTTAATCTGCTGAATTATTTGGCCAGCCCAGGTACCCATTTTTGGATTGGGACTTTGAATTTTATGGCTCTGAAATTTACAGTTTTTATGTTTCAGACGAAAGCCCTAAAAAGATGTGGTATTTTTCTACAATGAATTGTTATTCAGCTATAAAGAATGATAAACTTTTTTATAGGTGAATGGACATATTGGATACCATACTCATAAATGAAACAAATCAAAATGGCATCATATTGTCTCCCTAGTGTTACAAACTAAAAGAGCAAATATGATTCAAAAGATAAAATAGATATTGTGAAGGGAAAGAAACTGCTCAAAAGGAAAGAACAACTGGAGTGGGAAAAAAAAGCTAAGGTAATTGTGCTACTAATTTCTATTAACTTTGTGCTTATATTGCATGGCCAATTGTATGCCTGTAGCTGGTAATCTGAGTAAATAGTTTGAAGAAAGCACTGTGCAACATAATAACCAACGTTATTTTCCTATTTTTTAAAAGTTCTGTATCATTTTATTGGTTTTCTTCTCTGTGAATTTTATATTTTAAAAAATTCAGTGAATGAAGAATTCCATAGTGGAGATGGCGAAGTAGCTCAGCAGGCTAAAGCATCTGCTTAGGCAAGCTTAGGCAAGAGCAGAGACTGTAGTTCGATGCCCAGGACCACATGTGTGCCAGGCTCACCCCCAAGGGTGGGCTGAGCCAGGCAGAGTTGGGCCATGGTGACACACACCTGTAATCACAGTGCTGGGAAGACTGAAAGTAGAAGGCTTACTAGGAGTTCAAGCTACTTGGTAAAACCCTGTAACAACCAAATACATTTTATAAAATGTCAAAATCTTTTTCCAAAATGTTTTAATTAACACCACAATATTTTTTCCAAAATTAACATATATACACAAGAATGGCTGCTGTTCATAGATTCTCAGTTAGCCCTACTATTTTTTTTTTTTTTTTTTCCGGAACCTGGGATTGAACTCAGGCCCTTGTGCTTGTCGGGGAAGCGCTTATTCCACTGGGCCATCTCCCCGGCCCTAGCCCTACTAAATGTTAAGTGTTTCAAACTTTTATAGAATTTATTTTATGTGTGTTTAAGAATGGAAAATATGTTTTGGAAAACTTAAAGAAGCCAGTGTTTCTCTTAAGGTTTAAAATGTATCAAATGCTTATATTTTCTTATTTTTTTGTATCACAATGGACAACCTTTTAAAAATATTTAAATGTCTTCAGAATCACCAGAAAAGTTATTTTAAAATCTGGGCAATAAAACTATTACATAATATACCATTTTAAATGTCTTGATAGTTATTCTTCTCCTAAGCCAAATGGTGGAACTGGTTGGAAAATTTACTTAACAAACCAGTAAGTCTGCCTTCATCGCACATTAAGTATTAATGAACATGTGTTTGTTTTTAGCTTCTCATTACATTCCTTGGGCCTATTACCAGTCCATTATCACTGTCAACAGCTTCTGGCATATGCCAGACAGCTACTGAGCAGGACTGCTTTCTTTTCCATTCAAATTTCAAAGTAAAAAAAAATCAGTTTTCTTTAAATTAAACAGAAAATATTTTATTTTTGCTTACTTGTAAAGCTAAACTCTTCAGCCTTGTGACATTATAGCTTGCAAAACTCTTGAATTAATGAACTAATACACTATTAAAAATGACAGTGAACCATTATATATATATATATATATATATATATATATATAT
>NDGN011533733.1:1715-16610 GCA_002564285.1 Tympanoctomys barrerae
CCCCCTGGTGGGCTGAGCTGGCCACACACACACACATAAATAAAATAAAATTTTAAAAAAGATTTTCGAAGTTAAACAAAAGTAAAAAAACAATTCAACAAGGCTACCCCACAACTCCTGAATTTACCAGCACTAGCCAAGCAACCCAGTGCCCAGGTGCCCCAGCCCACCAACAAGGCGTGCCCAGGACTGCTCTGAAGCAAACCTGTTTCCTGCTATTTTGGAGTAGGGGTATGACAGCATCAATTCCAGGAAGCACAGAGACAAGCCTAAGTGCTGCGTGCACACCCACGCAATCCCAAAAGGCCTATCTTTGGTGCTCTTTTTTCCAAAGCTAGTTTAAAATTTTCCTATTAGGAATGGGGATGCAGTCTGGGGATGTAGTTCAGGGGCAGAAGGTGTGTTTAGCATGTACAATACACACACAAAAGAAAACCTCTATGGAGAAACTTTAATTCAACTGAATTTTGCTTATCTTTAATCAAGAAAACTCCTGCTACTGCTGCCCAGGAAGAGAGAACCCCTTCACCCTCACCCCCAGGATGCCTCCAGAACTCTACCTGCTGCTCAAAAAGCAGCGTGTTCAAGGCCTGCCTACAGGGCAGGATCATCATGGGGAAGCCCACGGCCACTGACATCATGAAGCCCACTCGAATCATCTCCGTCACCAGGTTGGAGGGGAAGTGCATCAACACGTTGCCTGCCGTGGCCTCTGTGAAGCTGACGTAACCACAAAACCCCACCTGCAGGAGGAAGAAAATGCAATATCATGAGTGTGGCACCTGGTGGGGAATGGGGGTACCCCCAGACTGGCCTGCGAACCCCTTCTCAAGAAAGCTGGAGCAAGAGACAGTCTCAGAGGGCAAAAATGCCTCTCAACTCCTCATTCACATAATTCTCTTTTGATAGCCAGAAAGAAAAAGGTGACAAATGACAGAGTAGTCCAATATAACTTTTCAAAAGGATCACGGAGAAGAAACAGACCTGCCTATGCAGAAAGGAAGGTGCCAGACTGACCCGCCCAGCCCTTCAGAGGAGCCACTCTTATAAGTCGGGCTTCAAAGCTCAACCATGGGGTAAGTATGGCCCTGGTGGAAGAAGACAGATGTGGACAATGCTCTCCAGGGGCTACGTACAATATCCTACAAGAGTGCTGAGGCCACAGAAGAAAGAAAACAGGCTATGACTTCAGCATTTTTACAATCTTAAGACAAATAGGAACGTTAAGAAGACTAGAATTAAAAAATCTACCAAAATCATAACAGTGCCCTGAGCTCCTCAGAAGACCCCAACATAGCCTGGGGGAAGGAGGCTCCCAGGGCAACGCCCTGGATGACTGGGGTGGAGGAGCAGGGCCGCCCTGTTACTGTACATGCAATGTGCCCCAGACACTGAGAGAACAAAGAGAAGGAGGCAGCACCTGTGCAGAGGGCATGGAAAGGTCCTACCGTGACGTAGAAGGTAGTAACCACATTGAGGGAAGAGGCAAATATGGAACTCATGGTCTTCACAGAAGGCTCATCCAGGCTGTCGTAGGTAGGCAGGACCTGGCTGTGTAAAGACAAGCAATTCACAAAGAAGGCTCCAGGGAGCCCCACCAGCCTACGGCATGGCAGTTCCTGGGACCTCTCCTTCTACCCCACCAACCCTGCACCCTTCCTTCATATGACACCTACCATGCATCATGACTCATGGCATCAAAGCTGGCAGGCTTCATGACACTACAGATGGCAGCACTGCGAGCATCCCACAGTAGCCCCGAGACACACCCTACACAGACATACAAGTGCCACAGAACCAAAGGCCGACTGGCCCAGAATCACTGCATGACCGCCACAGGAGGTGCAGCACTGAGACTGCAACAGTTTTATGCGGAGCAGGCTGAACGCCTAGCAGTCAAGGAAGAAGCAAAACAAACAGCCCTGGCCAGCCACAGCCCGACCTTCACCACTGAAGTGGGGCTGCACTTCAGCGTAGGAGCAAGCGGAGCCGGGCACATCCAAGGAGACAGCCAGGCTTGTTTCCCAACTCACGTCCTCTCGCCTGCGCCAGTGGATGAGAGAACTGGCTTCTGTCCCAGGCCTGGTGCCAGTGCAGCAGTGCTGCTGGGCCAGTGGGAGGGGCACAGGGAAACGACACAGCCCCACCTGACTCATCACACAGCTTGTCTTAGGACAAGGGTGACAGCTGAGCAAAGCAGGACCTGGGCACCTGTGAGGGGTGGGACATGGGAAGCAGGGAGATACTCTGCAGTTCAGGCAAAATAAAGGGCAGCAGAATGAGACTAGAAGGGGAGGGAGTCTGGTGGCCGCCCTCCAGTGGTCCCTTGAGGCTGTGGCCTTCCCAGCTAGGTTCAAAGGCACAGAGGAGACAAGGACAGTGCGGGCAATGGGGAGGGGTCAGGATGCAGAGACTTGGCAGCCAGCAGATGGACAGGCACAACAGTCAGTAAAGCCAAATCCCAAAACTGCCTTTAAAAAGTGAAAGAAAAAAAAGAGAATGCCTCAACTCAATCAAAAAGTAGACAAGGCCCTGTGGGAGGGCATCATCCCTCCTCATCTCAGGCTTGTGGCACACTTTCCCTCAGGCTACTCTCAGCATAGGAAGTCACCACAGCAGTCAGGCTAGCAGGGAACAGGCAGACCCAGAACACAGCAGGGAACCCAAACAGGAGTCACCAGGTGTCACCATGGCCCCGAGCCTGGTTCCCTCAAAAAAGATTGGGTCTCAGCACCAACTTCACTGCACTGACCAGGCTTTGGCCACCACTGAGTTTGTGCCAGGAAGTCCAGCTTGAAGGGGCCCACACCAGGGTCCCACAGCATGTGCCTGACCCCTAGGAAACACAAGCCTATGAGAGTCTCCGCCCAGGAAGCTGTAGTGGCTATGGGGGAGGCTAGGTCTGGGGCCAGGAAGTGGGGGTGGCTCCCCTCCAATCCAGACTGTGTTCCAGTGATCCCCTGGATTATACTCTGGAGAGAAGAAAGGTGAAGCCACAAGACCCCCTGGCCACCAATGCAGCACCTCCCTATGCCACTCAAGAGGACACTGCAGCCAAGAGCACCACCCACACCCAATGGCATCCCCACACTGCCCACCCTGCAGGGCAGCCTGTGTGACTGCATAGAGCTCCTAGGGTGCTACATCCTGACACCAATGCTTGGAATGGGACCCTGGTCTCCAAGTGCATCCTACCCTGCTTGACCTCATGAGCTTAGCTGCTACCCCAGCTGCTTCTTTGGACTCAGAATGACAGCTCTATAACCCGCATTCATCACTAGAAAGCGTGACCGAAGGGCCGTGGTGGCAACAACCACTGAGTCCCAAGGCGGAGGTCTGGCTGCCGCCCCAGTGGAACAGGCCATCTGATACAGGACGCCACTGGAGAACGCACCCTCTGCTGCACACGTGGCAAACATTCGCATGGCCAGCACAGGCGAAGCAGGCGAGCCTGCAGCCCCAGTGCTCTCCTGGGAGGAGAAACAGGCCGGCACTCGGCGAGCTGTGCGCTCCCGCCCTCCAGGAACTCGTAATTTGCCCTAAGAATCAAACCCAACAGATGTGCAATGGCTGCTGCGTGGCCACCACTGGAGGCCTGACCACAGGCTTAGTTTTTAAAAAGCAAACACGCAGACAGAAAGGACAACTGGTAACTAGGTACACAGCACAAGAATGTAACTTCTGTCACTGATGATAATGGGGACGTTAAACAGCAAGGCTGGAGCATGTTTTGGTGGAAACAGAGCTGCCAAAAGAGACGGTAAGTGGGAAACGACGATTTGGATCTCGCATGTGGGTGTAAACACAGCAGTGTGAGCAAATTTTATGTCACATTAGTTTACGATTGGCGTGATACATGCACACCGACACTGTGGGGGGGCCCCTCTGCCAGCCCCCTACACACTGATGGTCTTTTCCGGTCCATGCCGCATTTACACCTCTCTTTTCAGCTGGTTACTGCTCCAGTCCTGGCATGAATCACCAGCTCCTGCCACCCTGGTGGAGTAGGTACCACTGCTAGGATCATGGAGCAGCCTGCTCTGCATTCACAGAGCCCCGAGCGCCAGGGAGCTCACCCACTGGCCGCCCGCACACACACAGGCCTCAGAGACATCCCAGCAGCAGCCTGAAATCAATGTTTGTGCAATTTCCTTTCAAATATTCGCAGAACAGCTAAATTCTGGCAAAACACTTGAGACTCTGCACACCCACAGCCAACTCTCCTCTCACCAGATCTGGCAAACACGATGTTCCTGCCAGCGAACCCAGCAGCAGTTTTTCTCTAGCTCACACAGAGCTGCCCCCCCTCAGCCTAGAGGGTACAGGTCACACTGGAACATGACACTGCTCCTCAGCAACCAGAAATGAGCGATTCAAGAAACACAGAGGAGAAAACCAGAAGGACAGCAGCAGTACTTACGACTGGCAGGCGAAGGACATGCCGAAGATGGGAATGCAGCGGAAGACACCCTCCCAGCGCACGTAGCTGACCTGCTGCAGCCACTGTCCACCGAAGAGGCCATGCTTCAGGGAGGACAGCACAATCTGCACCGAGGAGAGAACAGGGCAGAGGTCAGGAGGCAGCCACACTCAGCCTGCCAGGAGCCATGCTGGGAGTTCGGGAGACCCTCAGCTCTTCAGCTCATAGTACCACCGGCTGACACCCCCGTGAACATAGCCTGGGCTTCCTGGAGGGGTGAAGGGATACCACACCTCTGAGGGTCCCCTGTCTGTGATCCAGGAGACCACACCTTTGAGGGTTCCCTGCTTGTGACCCAGGAGCTCCCACATAAGCACTGGGTGTACCCATGTGCAGAGGATTTCCTGTATACACCACCCCCTCTCACTGTGCAAGTCCACTCAGCACAGACAGAAATAAGAGCTCGCTCCTTCAGCCAGCCCCAGAGGGTGGCAAGTTAGAGGACAGTGCCCTCAGTACAGCCTGGCCCTTCCCTGGTCCTAGGCTGTGCCACAGACATCTTATAAGAGCTCTACCTCCTGAGGATGCAGCTACTGGACTGTTCCTCAAAGTGAGTAGAAACATGCTGGTGACCCACAGCCCACTCTGATGTACGCCTCCTGCAAAGATAGCCCCAAGAAGGGTTGTTTCTGGCCTTGACACTGTGTGTTGGTCCGGGGCCTCGGGTGCAGGGGGACAGACAGGGACAAGGCAGCCAGAGCCCCAAGGCCCTCTCTGTGAGGTCCCCATGTCCTCTGTCAACTCTGTACTTTATCTTGCAGTCTATCCTACAAGCAACTCTCATTTAGAAAAGCAACTTGGCACATGTGACAAAACACTAGCATCATACTCTTGCTCACAAATCCCAAAGGGAGGTCTTTCACAACACGTCCGGGCACCCTGTACTTCTCAGAGCCAGGATACAACGGGGTTGGTCTCAGAGCCCCTCCTACCCTGAGTCCCTTGCATCTTCTGCTGTCTGAGTGCTCCCATCCCAAGTGCCTACTGGCAGGACATGCGTGGGGCTGCACAGTACACTCCACCAATTCAAATACACATCCCAGACTCAGAGTCACTTTTCTGTCATTCCAGAAGGTAGCTAGAGGCTAAGCTAGACCCATGCATGGACCTCCTAGGACTGACCCCTTCTACTGCAGGTATGAGGCTCACCACAAACATGAAGATGGTGTAGAAGATTAGGGCCATGGCGCTGAAGGATTGGATGGAGGCCATCATATTCCTCTGCAGACTGAGCGGGAGCACGATGCACAGAGACACCCCAAAGAGCAGGAACACACGGAAGGTGCCACTCACCTGGAAAGGAAGAGTCCCTGGGGATCTGCAGCACTGAACTCACCAGCAGGGATAATCTGTGTGGCTATGCTGAACAAGGAGCCCCTAGAGGCCCAGTGGGCCAATGGCATCAACAGCAGAAGGCTGCAGGTGAACACACTCGCTGCCGAAGGTGTCCTAGAGGCCTGTGTGCTCAGGACACTGACCTCTTCTGACCCTGCAAGGTCCAGCCCAGCCAAAGCAAAAACAGTCAGCTGCCCCCTTTCACACAGAGAAGAAAAGGGCAGGAGTAGGGAGCTTCTGCTGCGCTGGGCCCTCCCTGCATGCCCAGCACTGATGGGGACAGGCTGGGTCTCCAAAGGAGTCTACTGCAAGGTGCTTCTCTACTGGATCAAAGCTGATCCTGCTTCAAGGATCAGCTTGATCTTGAAATTCTGATCCAGAAAATTAATCACAAAACTCCAGACTGGCGTTTATTACCACAGAACACATAAAGGTCTAAAGACACCTACCACCTAACTCGGCTGAAGCCAGCACATCCAACTTCCAGGTTCCAGTGGGCATGGTGACACACACTGTACGTCCTAGCACTCAGAAGGGTGAGGCAGGAGGATAGCCACCAGTTTGAGGTCAACCTGGACTACACAGCAAATGTGAGGCTAGCCTAAGCTACATAGTGAGTCTCCGTCTAAAAAAACAAAAACAAAAAAGAACCCCACAAGTCCCAGTTCTTTATTTGCAGCTGACGGTATGGGTAGAGGAATGAAAGCTCTACCAAGACACTTCTCTAGTACATCCTTTGGCTCTCTCTCCCAGTTCCAAACACCTACAGATCTATCTCAAGTCTATACTGCTCAGCATGGGAGCTGATGGGCTTTTCAGAAGCACAGTAAAGAGACAGGAAAGGTAAAAGCAGCCTTTATTAACACTAAAGACACAGAGAGGTTGGAGGGTGGATGGGGGAATCTTCTGACCTGAGACAAAGCTGAGGCTTTTGTAGACTTCTGCCAGGGGTGGAGTTTGGGGGGGGGAGGGGTGTTTAGAAATATCTGAGCAGTTGATTAGGGTCTTCCCCGTGGTAGCAGGAAAGGTAAAAGGGAAGTGAACCCTGGGCTGGGTTGGAGAAGAAGGAGGGAGGTGGTCTCTGGCAAGATAAGCTGTTGTTTTAGGGGCTTCAGCTACATTAGATGACCTCCATAATAATTCAGCAATTCTTACTAGGCCCAGAACCTATCAAGAACATCTTACGAACAGAACTCTCAACAGCATACCAGCAAGAAACAAGGATAGAAAGGCTCTGCACACAGCAGCCAGAGGCAGCCAGCAAGGTCTCTCCCAAGCTCCACAGAACCAAAGGTCAGATGTCTGGCCTCAGTTCACAGGACAGTAGATACAGGAAAAGTCCCAAGTGCTCTATGGGCAAAATGGACCCCAAGTCTGCTCAGTCCACAGTGAAAACGTGAAATGGAAGGTCAAGGAGCAGACATGTTCAGAACACAGACCAGGGCCACACTCATGGCACGCTCACTGATCCCGCTGCTCGCTGACAACGTGAAAATCAGGCACATTCTACCCTATCTCTGCTGCTATGGTCTCTGCAAATTGAAATCCTTTTCTACCTCTGCATTTCTACCTGATCCCATCAGTCCTGGTGCCCAAATATGAGGGACCCAACACAGAGAAGCCCAGCAATACTGTGTCGCTCCATCTCCCCTGTAACCAGCTCTGCTCCCACAAGTGCAGACAAGGTACCCAGGGCCCAGATCACAGGTGCAACCCCTCCCCCTCACCCCATGGTTGTCCCTGAGGCTTCATGGAGCAAAGTCCACCACGCCTCCTAGCAATGCCCTTACACCCAAGGTGAAAACTAAGCTCCTAGCACAGCTGCTCTGGCTGATGGCCAAAATGCATGAGGCTGGGGAGATAGCTTGGAAGACTAAGTGCCTGCCTGGCAAGCACAAGGAGCTGGGTTCAATCCCCAATACCACATGCCATGCCAGCCCCAGAACCCCAGGTGCACCGTGCTGGCCACCAAAACCAGGCGTGGTGACACACACCTATAATACAGCGCTGGGGGGGCTGAAACAAGAGGATCACTATGAGTCCAAGCTGAGTAGCAACACCCTATACCAAATACATAAAAGATAAATAAATAAATAAATGCATGAGACCCTGGTCACTTCTGCCCCTTAATAGGCAGCACTAGCTGGTGAGACCGACCCACTCTCTTTTCCTCTTTTAGTGTCTTTCACCAATGCTATGCTAACACAGCCCCTAAACCCCACAGAACAGGACCAAAACAGACGGCAGGGCACAGGGAAGCTTCTCCCAGTCAAGCACACCAGTCTCAACCAACTGATAGTGACACCGCTGTCAGAGCAGCAACAACAGCACTCAGACCAAACCCCCTCACAATGAAGTCCTTACCTGAAACCCAAAGAGCCGAGCAAAGAAGTTGGACCCCAGGTCACCAATCACAACATAGAAGGCAATGCAGGTTCCAAGCATCAGCCCAATCATGCTGTAAAGACGAAAACTGTGGGTTTAAAGTGGTATTTTTGGAAGAGCATGCAGCCCTGTCGTGATCAAACCTGGGCCTGTGTGCAGAATTGGGTCATGGCATCTACAGGCCCAAGGGTGCCGAGGGCCAGGCCCTGTGCCCGGGCTGTGCATGAATGCCCACAGCCTGGCTGCATGAGAGCTGCAATCTCAGACATCCCAGGCCACAGGACCCAGGCATGTTTTGTGGTGCACTCTACTGGGCTTAGAGTGAATACTAAGCAACATGGAAGTCTTTGCTCTGTGGTATCATAGTTTTCCCTCCATGGGATGTTCTGCGACTTCTTCCAGGTACCACACACATGTGTCATGACTTTACACAAGTTAAAATCAACTGCTACCAAAAAAGGTTTTCTTTCAGGTTTATGATTTGCTCATTTGGAAGCCTTAATGTACAATTTCACAGCAATTTTTCCTTTCATAAAATTTTCCTCCAAAGGATAAAAAATGCAGCTTTTTTAGTTTAATGCCAATTTTATGCAGCAGTTTTGGGAATACAGTTTAAGGAACAACATTAAGAGATTAATGAGGGAGATGATCAAAAGAGAACAATTTTGCTATGTTCCCCAAGTTGTCCATTTTTAAGTATTTCCTGGTAATATTTAAATAAAGCTTTCAACCTTAACAACAATCATTTTACGAGCACAATAAAACTGGCCTTTCAACTATTTTGTAGTAACTCTTCAGAAACATCGAAGGTCTAAACCAAGCCACAAGTGAAACTTGTTATTCACTTCCTAACATTTTCTAACCACTCGCAGTCCTCTGCAGTTGCAGGGGATGAGCAGGCTGCAGCCCTTACCTGGTCTCCACCAGCATCTTCCCGGCTTTCCCATAGGCGTGAAACGCTAGTGCAAAGGAAAGAGAACAGGCGCTCAGTCCCACAGTGTGAGCAGCACATTAGCAAAATAAGTACCAAGTACAGCTGCAAAGTGCAATTTGATGAAGAGGCACTGGGCCAGAGCTCATGCAGCACCACACGCGGTGGGGGGGGGGGGGGCTACATCTAAACTTTGCTCCTAAGGCATTTTCGGGTTTACTGGCCACAATCCAAACTAGTGTGATGAGGACAAAACAAGGAAGACCTAAGGCAGACTGTTCTTTTTATATGATATGGGGGGGAGGGGTCCCTGCAAAATGGGAGTTCCCCACAATGACGATTATAAGACCTTTCTAGAATAGTGCTAGGCAGCCAACCTGGCCCCACCCAGAGCCCTGGCACTGAGGGGTGAGGGTCCCCAGAGCTCAAGGATATCCCACAGGTCAATTCCCATCCCAAATGCTCAATCTTTGCAGCCTGCACCACAAGAACACAGTAGGGGCTTTTATTTCACCCATTGGGCATGACATTTTTTTGGGGGGGGGTCTTTTTTTTTCTCTTTTTTGGTATCAAGAATCGAACTCAGGGCCTCATGTTATGAGGAAGGTGCTGTACCACTGAGCTACATCACCAGCCCCCTGGGGATATGATTTACAGAAGAAAATTGAATCCTAGCAAAAGCAGCAGCTGGGCAGGGTGGAGGGGACAGCTCTGGGGCTCACCAGTGCCCAGGAAGGGCATCCAGAACCTTGCTGATATGCAGCATGCGTTGCTACGCCATAGGCTATCCCTCCACAAAACAAGCCTCTGTCTTCTCTTCCTGACGCAGAAGTATTTCTAGCAGATAAGAAATTAAATATTGCTTTGCCAAAGGCCCTCCCAGGACCTTAACAGTGATCCAGTCACTTAACATTTCCTTAGTCCAGTCTAATGAGGACAAAAGAAAGTTCTGGTTTCCAAGGAACAGCCCACAAGGAGTGCCTATGACAGGATGGCTCCAGGGTCACTGGGAGCCCCAGCTCCCCGGCCCTTGTTTCCTCCCTTTGCACAAGGCCAGAGGCCCTCAAAGGGAGTGTAAGGCAGGAAACACAGCCAGCTGGGTATGAACAATCCACACACACTCCCTGTTATTTCCAGCTTACTAAGGAAGAGGCACAGTTGTCAAGGGCCTCAGGGCTTGGAGCAGTGCAAGATTTGTCCTCCCTGGCCTTTCTTAGACTTGGATTGCTAGCCACGGAGCCTGGCAGCCACGGACTATATTTAACAAAGTGAAATCCAAGCAGAATCCCTATGTGAAATTCTGAGTGTGGATCAAGAGCTAAACTGGAATTTCAAAAACTAAGAACCCCAGAGGGTCTAACCAGAGAGCATACTGTCACCACAGAGGCCATTCAGATGTGGGCATCAGCACACCCCACCCAACACAGTATTCCAGCCCCACATGTGGAATCCTCAGTGCCTATTCCTTCTTACTCTCCAAAAGGAAGCAACAGTCTACAGCATGCTCCAGACCCTGAGTGCCCTGCCTGAACAGTGCTAGGATACATCTGTGTCCTGGGCACTAGAAAGTAGAAGGCAGCCAAGAAGTCAGGACAAGTAGGAAGTGGCTCTCTCCTCGGGTTCCTAGAACATCCTAAGGGGCAGCCATGCCAAAGACCAGGCCCTGTCACTGTGGCCTTCGCCTTTCCTCTTCTCTTCCCCTGGGCCACCTCCTGGGTTATCCTCGATGTGGACAGACATGCCCTTGCCCACATTTCTGTTCATTCTCCATCCAGGTCAGACTACCCAGAAGGGCAGGCCACATGTGCAGAGGCCAGTGGCTCTGGCCTCCCCAGGGCCACAGGCAGAGCTGCCTCCCACTTCACCTGCCTGCAAACTCCAGCTGCAGCAAGAGAAGGGGAGGTGCTACTCAAGGGGAGAGGTGCTGATAAAGATGGGGAGACACCTAAGAGGCTGGGAGGGGGAGCCAGTGACCAAAGGACCTACTCCTACAGACAGAGGAGGGTGGCCTTGAGGTCTCCAAGGGGCACAATCCCATCAGCACATGGCAGTTACAAAATAAACAGTTGCCAGATGAAGTGGTTACAAATCCAGGCTGTAAGGGCCGGGAAGATGGCTCAGTAAAATAAGCTCTTCCCTGGCAAGCGCAAGAGCCTAAGTTCAATCTCTGGTTCTGCCAAAAAAAAAAGGACTCACAAATCCAGCCTGTATGCTACGCAACAGCATGTACACAGGTCACCCCAAAGACACGCAGAGAGAAAATCCACTCCACACTATGGCCATGCAGGCACCACCCAGCAAAGGAGGAGCAGGTAACCCAATGACCAGGGGCGTGAAAGCCAGGTGACCCAGAAGATACACACCAGCAACGCCCGCTCTGCAGAGACCCGGTTGTTACCAAAAGCTCCTGCAGCTGGGATTGCTGCTTCTGGGCCAGACCACACACCATACACTTGGAGCTCAGGTCATAAATCAGGGTGAGGCCTACAGCTCAGAACACTGGAGGGTGAGGGAAACATGGTGGTATCCTCTCTCCAACATGTCTGTGTATCTTTGAAGTGAAAACAAAGTTTATAGAAGGCCACCTTGTGTAGGACAGGGAAGAGGAGGTAAGAAGTTTGCAAAAACCACAGAACCAGGACAGCAAAAGCAAACAAAATATGTGCACAATCCCAACAAAAACCCCATATAGTGTGACTCGCCACACCAGCAAAAAATCATCCCCAGGGCCTGGAGCAGTGGGCCATATCAGGGTGGAGAAGGAATTTCCTCAGTCTGCCATACTGCCAAATGTCAGAATGAAAACCTGTGTCTAGGAGTAGCAGACTTCCATCAGAACACCGCCAACTCTCCCACACAATATGTACAGGTGAACAGGCTGCTTGAAGACACGCCTGCAGCACCCGAATTTCCCAGCCCTTCTAGTCTCCAGGTCCAGGTGAAGGCCATCTGCCCATCTCACCTGACCTATCCTGCACCTGCAAACACAAACTGGGCACAGCAAGGTGGTCTCTGTTCAGGCCCCACTGTGGGGCTACAGGTCAAGCCTGTGTGGTTTTCTCCTAGGGAAAGACAAAAGAAGAGGTGAAGGCTTTCCCAGAGGGTGTCTCCTTCAAGCCACTGCCAGAAGGGCTGCCCCCCACAGAAACAGCACCAGAAGATCCTCCTCTCTCTCTCTCCTGCTGCTGTCCCAGGTGGCCCCCACGCAGGCAGCGGGTCTACCCACCCCTGGGGACAAAGGGATCCTGGAGCTAAGCAGCCGGTGGTGCAGACAGAGGCTCCATCTGGGAGCCGGCACTTGCGAGCCATCTTGTTTGGGATCAAATGCACAACCTGAGACCACTGATATGCAGGAATCTTTTGTTTCCTAACGGGAAAGTTGGTGCCCCAGCATCCAGTGCACGGGGTGTCCATCTGGCAATTTTCTCTCAATCTTTCACATCTAGCCAAACCGGTTTGACTTCTCAAGGACTTTCGAAGAACAATCAGCCAGCCTGCTATCAGAATCAGAAACCACAGCCTCCCCAGCAGAGGGTTCCAAAGCCTTTTTCAGGTTACAGTGCATACTGGAGTTGTAACCTCTGTTACAAAACCTAGACAGAGATCTCAACAAGGAAAGGGTCAACCTGACCTATGGCTCTGGAAGCCAGGAGAGGGGTTCACCCAAGTACCTCACCCTGGGTTCTAAAGGGCACACTTCACCTCTAGTAGAATTAGATCACCTCAGTCTGAGTCAAGCTAACTGACAAATCTTACTTTTTTAAGCACCAACAGTAAGACTGGCAGCACCACTCTCCTCAGAGCAGAAGAAAAATAAGACACTCCTTGGTTCTGAAGCCAGGAATGAATGTCAATGTCCTGGTGCCAGCACACAGCAGACTGGCAGGAAGCAAGAGCTGAGTGGCAGAAGCCCTCATACCTATCTCCAGAGATGTCTATTTTGTCTGGCCAATGTCCTATCCTAATTTCTCTCAGCCATGAGGGCCGGGTGAGCCCTCTGCAGGTGCGGCCCGCACACTGGCCATACACTGGCTAGAGAGGAATGAGCTTCACTGCAGGCCAGGGGTGTTCACCAAACACTCTCACACCAGGCCCTGAGGGTAGGAAAGTAGCCTTCCAACACCCACACCACAGGTTCCCGGTATGAACCGCAGACCCCGAAGGCTCAGAGCCCAGGCCAACGCAGAAGAGGGAATTAAGCTTCAGACGCCAGCCCAAGAGCAGCAAGTGAAGGATGGTGTCCTTGAACCAAACTACCTAGAAAAGTTCCAAATTGCTAGGACCAGCTCCTTGTGGCTGAACTAAAGGAAACAAAGTTGCAATCCAACAATATCAGGAGGGAGACAAGGTCTTGGGGGAGATGAGTTATTTAATCCAGCATGAGCTTGACCAGACTATATCTCTTCTTGGAAATTCCAGGTGGGGAGCTTAGCAGGATTCTTCTTGCCAACCCCAAGGAAGTCTTCCTAGTATCTGGAGACTTACACAGCCACCAAGCCACCACAATGACAATGAGTACAGCTGTCTGTGGCAGATCTGGAGGGGAAGACTATGTGCCTATCTGCTCAAGAAGTGGGAGGATGCCGCATACTCTTCTCCATCACTTTAGTTATCAAGCGGTTTTTCAAAAAATGTGTTAAATTTTAAAATAAGAGAAAACACTACCATCCAAGACCTTGTCAGGAATAAAGTAAAAGAAAAATAGACAAGAAGAATAAATCCCGAAGGCCTGAGAATTAGAGTGTCCCTCTTCTATCTAAATAGAGCCTAGCACCCAAGCACCCTGAGGGCCAGTTCTCACCCAGGCCGGCGTAGGTTCTCCGTTTGCTCAGGCTGGCAGACTTTACCAGGAACATGCATGACTGGTGTGTCATCCAGGAGCAGAAGACCAAGAGCAGGGCACCCAGGACAATGCCACACTGGAGGGAGGACAGAGAAAGCGTGTTCACAAAATCAGACAGTCTGTGCTCCTCCACCTCACACCTCTACAGCACTGGGGCTCATGCAGCCTCCTCTGTGCACACCTGTGTGTACCTGAGTCCTCTACTCCACTGCTGTCGACTCTTGTGAGCAAGCCTGCTGAGCCGGAGTCCTGTGTATGGATCCCAAAGAGCACCTGAGACACACCCCCACCCCTTTCTCAAGTCTTGCCGGGCAGCTGGGTGTTGCCAAATCTAGCCTCGCCTCCTGCACATACCCCACATACACCACTTTGTAGCCATCTGGATCACCTGTATGTGGGAAACACCTTCTGCAAGGAAGCGATTAGAAATGATATGTATGCCTTTCTTATAAATTAAACGGATACTTACCATGTGACTCTGAAACTGTACTCCAAGGTAGTCCCCCAGAGAAATGAAACATGGTGATGCACAAATCTGTGCTTTACAGCAGGTTTAGCCACAATCCAAAAGCTAAACAGCAACTGACTGGCCTTCAGCAGGTGCCTGCACAAAGCTTGGTCCATCTGTGCAAAGGAATACTACTTGGCAGTAAAAAGGGAACTGCCAACTCCACATGGATATGGATGCTTCTCAAATGCACCATGCTGAGAGAAAGAAGCTGGACTCAGAAGCAATCAACTGTGATGCCATTTACAGGACACTCCAAAAGGAAAATTACAGGGTAGGGAAGTAACTGACAACAGAGGGACTTTTTGACCATGATAGCCACATGACTATATACATACATCAAAATCTAGGGAGGGGATGGTGAGATGGCTCAGTGGTCTAAAGCACCTACTTAGAACAAGCTTAGCAAAGCA
>NDGN011533741.1:3714-13841 GCA_002564285.1 Tympanoctomys barrerae
GCACAGGGACCGCGGTTCAATCCCCCAGCACCACATGCCAGCCAGCAGCACCCCCTGGTGGGCCAAGCTGGCCACCCACACACACACACACACACACACACACACATAAATAAATAAACAAAAAAATAAACATTTGCACAATATGCACTTGTGTGTGCAACACACTTACAAGTAGATGCTACAAATAAAACAGCAGCGCTGCATCGGCTCACAAGCTTAATTCTTTCTACAGTTCTGGTCACAATCTGAATTGGATGAGAACTCAATCAAATTTCTCCATAAGGTCAACACTGACCCACTGATTTGGTTGTCATCCAATTCAGTTTGTGACCACAATTGTGGAAAGTATTAAGTTTATGAACCAAGGTACCACTGTAAATGAAACACATTCATTTCCTTAAGCAACTTGCCACGTGGTAGGTAAGCAACAATGATACAAGAAACTTACCCCAAAAAAAACCACTACTGGAGAAGAGAAGGAGGAAATGAGATTCTCAATCATTCATTCGCTTTTAAGGGATGGGCATCTCATTAAGTTCCCAGGCCAGCCCAAAACTCCTGGGCTCAAGCAATCCATGAAGGAGTGATTCTTTACACTTGAGGAACTACGCAAAGTCCCATGACAGCAAAGACTCTGGAATTTGGCCGCAGTGAATGGACAGATTTTGACAGACAGGAGAAAGAGGCAATAGTGAGACCATAGGTGGGAAACAAAGTGCAAATTCAGAACTGGGTAGTAATGTAAAAACGCGGAAGTGTAAGGGGATTAAATGTGTGCTGAAAGTTAAGGTAAGAAACTTGGTACACACAAAAGCTCAGTACAGATGGCAGCATGGTGAGTGGCAGTAATCCAGCCTTTCTGAGATTTGGAACCCAGGCACTGGAAAATAACTAACTCGGGAAGTGCGAGAGAGAGAGATCCTCAGAAATTGGGAGGGAAGGCATAGGGAAATTCACAGCTACATTTCAGTCAAAGAGGTGGACCACAGCCCAGAGAAGAGAAAGACAGTCGGCCTCCTCCCCAGACCAACTCTGCTGAGCTCAGGGAGTGCTGGGTGCCCCAGAGGGCTCCAGGAAGACACGTCCAGTGGCTGCTGTGAGGGGTGCAGGTCTTGCTCACACAGGGCTCCTTCCACATGCAACAGCTAGACAGGGATCCCCGTGTGGGCAGCAACACCCTTCTGGAGTTAGCCACCACTCAGGAAAGGACGGAATGTTGAACTCACGCAGTCCTCTCTGTCTGGACCCCCCTGCTGTAGGTCCCTCAGGAGCAAGGAAGTCATAGCTCGTGTTAGTATAGCTCTTGTAACACTGGCCAGAGCAATCAGGCAAAGAAAGAAACAAGGGAGGTATGTACATGGATAGGAGAGGAAGAAGCTGAGTTATCATTATTTGCAGACGACTTCATATGCTACGTAGGAGACTCTAAATTCCACCAAACACTTCTAGAATTAATAACCAAATTCAGTACCATAGCAAAATAAAAAGTCAACACACAAAAACCAGTATGGCTGCTGTACACCAATAATAAACTCACCAAGAAAGAAATTAGGGAAACAAAACTTTTCACAATAGCATCAAGAAAAATTAAATACTTATGAATTAACCTGCCCAAGGAAATGAATGAGGCCTACAATTAAACGTACAGCACTCTAAGAGATGGAGAGAAAAGTGGAAAGCTGTTCCTTGTTTCTGAACAGGCAGAACCAACACAGTCAAAATGCTACACTGTACTTCCAAAACTGAGAAGCAGATTTAACACGATCCAAACCACAATGCCAACAGCATTCCTGACAAAACTAGAGAAAAATTCTAAAAGTCATATGTAAGCAGAAGAGCAAAACAGTCCCAAGCAACAAGAGCAAGGCAGGAGGCAACACAACCAGGGCTTTAAGTCTACTGTGCTGGGGTAATACAACAGCAGAGTATTGGCAATAAAGGAGACACATGGATCAATGGAATGGAAGAAAAGATCAGAAAGAACTCCAGGCATGCTCAGCTACCTGCTCTTTCACAAAGGGTTGAGAACCTTTACTGTAAAAAAGGAGAGCCTCTTTAATACACAGTTGCGGGAAAACTGTCTATCCACACACTGAAGATTTAACCTCTCTGTATCTCACACAATGTACTAAAATAAAATCAAAATAGATCAAAGATCTGTATACTAAAACAGAAACACAATCTATCAGAAGACAAAATAATTAACATTCTTCAACACATAAACATATGTCCTCAGTTGTACAAGAAAGAATATCAAGGTTCAATAAATGGGATCAAATCAAATTAAAGAGTTTCTGCACAACAAAGGAGACCATGAACAGCATTAAAAGGCTGCCTTCAGCAAATCTGTTCACAGTTACTCCAAAGAGAAAGGACTAATGTCTAGAATTCCTAAAGAATTCACACACATTAAAAAAAAAATTAAAAGACTCAGTTAAGTAAGGGACAACTTAGAAATGAACAGACATTCTAAGAAGTACAAAGAGCCAATGTATAAAGAAATATTGACCACTGCTGGCCATTAGAGAAATGCAAATTAAAGCAACACCAAGATTCTATCTCTCTCCAACAAGAATGACTATCAAGAAATCAAATAATTTTAAGAGAATAAAAAAATAGCAAAAAAATTGAAATGACACAGAATTTCACTAGAAAAAATAATAGGAATTAAACAATGGTTGTTACACTGCATAATGTTGCCTTCAAATTAACTGCTTAGATTATCAGATAGAAGCATGCAAAATTGGTTTAAAAAGTTATAAGAAAAAAGAAAGGCTTTTTTTTTTCTTTTCTTTTTTTTTTTTTTTTTTTTTTTCCAGAACTGGGGAGTGAACTCAGGCCCTTGTGCTTGCCAGGGAAGCACTTATCCTATTGAGCCATCTTCCTGGCTCCAAAAGGCATATTTTTTGTTTGGTTGGGTTCTTTTTGTTTTTTGAATAAAAGGAAAACATTAAGCATTAGCTGTTCCTCTCAATGGAGCAGCAGAAATCAGCAGTACAATTATCCAAGCTGTCCTGTGAATCTACATAAATATATTTTTTCCTTTCTTCTTTCTCTTGTCGTTTTTCCTCATTCCATTTGTTCTTTCCCATTGAACAGATTCTGTCCCTTGCCAACCTGAATACCCTTCAACTGAGGAATGGATTAAGAAGATGTGATTATTTTTATACAATGGAATATTACTCTGCTATAAAAAAGATAAAACTCGATGCTTTTATAGGTAAATGGATGCAAATAAGTGAAATAAATCAGACCTACATGCTTAAATATCATATTGTCCTGCTAGTGTAAGAAAATGAAAGAGTAAAGAAATCAAATAATAACAAATGTTGGTGAGGCTGTGGGTAAAAAGAGACCCCTCTTCATTGTGGAAGTGTAAATTAGTGCAACTACTGAAATCAGTATGCAGATTCCTCTAAAACCTAAAACTTGAAATTCCAAATAACTAAGCTCTTCCACTCCCAGATATCTTCCCAAAAGAATTAAAGAGATCATGTCACAGTGATACAAGCATACAAATGTCTACAGCAGCACAACTCACGACAGCCTCATTTGGAAAGTGGCCTATGTCCATCAACAGATGAATGAATAAAGAAGCTGCACTGCTGATACACACCAGAGTGCTGCTGTCCATAGAGGGTAAGGCATGAGTCATCTGCAGGAACATGGGCACACCTTAAAACTACAATGCGAAGTAAAATAAATCAGATACACAAGCTTCCATATCACATGGTTTCTCTTATATGAGAAATGCAAAATATGAAGAACAAAATGAAAAATAGGAAACAGCAAGATATAGCTTCAGCATATGGGAAGAGAACAAAGAGATGGAATGAAGAAGGAAAGAGGGGAAGGAAATGAGATGAAGGTGGGAGCTGTGAAGTACTGTGTACATGCACTACGTCCTATGAGGCACATGATCATTATATACTACAAAAAGATTATATATATTATATATATATATGACATACATGTATATATACATTAAAACTTTGACATAAAAATTATACTTATGAACTAGCACAGATACAAATAGACATCACATTTTTTTGTATGCTTTACATTATATATTTGTGTCAAGGTATATATAAGATTCATTTTATCAGACTAATGAATGAATCTGATTTACAAATATTCTGCCAGAACAGAACTTGATTGCAAGGAGGAGACTTATTCTACATACATGTATATGGGCCAAGTTATGGAGGAAGTGGAAGGGGAGGAGAAAGGTATTAAAAAATTGGATGTGTCACATAAATGTAACAACTCCTCATGATTAATGTAATTATCATGAAGTACAAATAGCCAATAGCCAATGAAAATGAAATTTAAAATAAAACAAAGAAAGAATGCATTGGTTAAAATTGTAAGCTCTCCTAAACAACCAATGGGTCACAGAAGAAATTACAGAGTTTCTACAATTAAATGACAATAACAATGCAATGTACTAGAACTTATGGGACACAATGAAAGCAGGTCTAAAACCAGAGAAGGTCTGAACCGAGAGAGAGAGAGAGAGAGAGAGAGAGAGAGAGAGAGAGAGAGAGAGAGAGTTACAGGCCAATCTCCCTAATGAACATAGATGCAAAAATCCTCAATAAGATACTGGCAACAGTATCAATGTGATGCAACAGAATGCATCAAATCATGAAGAATATTATACACCATGACCAAGGGGGATTCATACCAGGGATGCAGGGATGGTTCAACATGTGTAAATCAATAAATGTAATACACAATATTAATAGAGCCAAGAACAAAGATCATATGATCATCTGAATAGATACAGAAAACATTTTGGACAAAGTCTAGCACCCATTCATGATTTTAAAAAATACAGAAAATTGGAATAGATGATCTTTATCTCAACTAACAAAAGCTATCTATGACCAACAAACAGCCAACATCATTCTTAATGGGCAACGATTGAAAGCTTTCACTGTAAAATCAAGAAAAATACAAGGATGTCCACTGTCTTCACTCTTACTCAACACAGTCCTGGAAACAGTCAGAACAATTAGACAAGAGAAAGAAATAAGAATAGGAAAGATGTAAAATTAGCACTATTGACAGATGACATGATAATCTGCATACAAAATCAGAAAAATCCACTAAAAAACTGCTGGATTTAACAAGCAAATTAAACAGAAAAGGTGGGCACTAAGTGAATACTAAAATATCAATAGCTTTGCTATGCACGAGTAACAAACTCACTGAGAGAGCCCCTGCCCTTGCAGCACTTTGATACAGTGATTGAGACTGGGTGTGGTGGCCCGTGCCTGTAATCCCAGCTCTTTGGGAAGCTGAATACAGGCAGATCACTACGAGTCTGATCTACATAGTGAGACACTGTAGACCCTATAGACACTTACTAAAACATAAAAAAAAAAAAAAAAATTCAAAAGAGATCAAAGAAGATTTGAGAAATCTGAAAGATATTCCTTGCTTATGGGTAGGAAGAAACAATATTGTGAAAATGGCCATACTGCCAAACTTGTTAAACAGATTCAATGCAATCCCATTTAAAATGCCATTAGCCACACAGATCTATAGAAAACATTCCTAAAATTCATCTGGAGCCAGAAGTAAAGTAGATTAGCAAAAGCAATCCTGGACAACAAAGGAAAGGCAGGAGGCATTACAATCTCTGGCTTGAAATTATACCACAAACATACTGTAATAAAATCAGCATGGTACAGGCAAAAAATAGACCTGAGGATCAGTGGAACAGATTAGAATATGTAGACACAAGTACAAACACACTGACCTACTTTATCTTTGGCAAAGGGGCCAAATTTGTTCACTAGAAGAAAAACAGTCTCTTTAATGAAAGTAGCTGGAAACACTGACTTTCCACATGCCAGAATTAGACCATGTATATTGCCATGAACTAAAGGCAAATTGGATCAATATGAAAACAGAAACACTAAATTGACTGGAGGAGTAAGTGTGCAGAAGTCCCAGAAAACGTAGGAGTACACAGAGTTCATGAATCAAAACAAAACTGCGTGGGAAACACTTCAAAGAATCAACAACTGGGATCTCATCATTTTCAAAAGTTTATGCATACCAGAAGAAATCACCAATAGAATAAAAAGAATACCCATGAATTAGAAAAATATTTTAGTTGGCTGGGGCTGATGGCAGAGCTCAGTCGACTAAGCACCTGCTTAGTCAAGGGCAGGGACTAGGGACTAGGGATTGACCCCAAGCACCACATGTTGTGCCAGCCCCACCCCCAGGGGGGCTAAGCAGGCTACCAAGACAGGGCGTGGTGGCACACCCCTGTAATCCCAACACTAGGGAGACTGAAAACAGGAGAATAACTAGGAGTCTGAGCTGCATAGTGAGACCCTGTACCAAATACATGCATATGTATTAAGATAGCTGTCTCACAGACAAAGGACATCTAGAACATATAAATAATTTTTTAAAAAGATCAAGCATCCAAAATTCAAAGATCTAATCCAAAAGTGGGTATTTGAGATGAATACACACTTTTCAGATGAAGAAATACAAGTGGCAAATATACGAATACATGTTCAACGTCATTGGTCTTTTGAGAAATGCAATTAAACAACACTGAGATTTCAGTGGCTGTAATCAAGAAGTTAACCACTGACAAATGCTAAAGGGACTGTAGGAAAAAGGAACCCTCTACACTATTGGTGGGAGTGCAGACCGGTACAACCACTATAGAAATCACTGTGGAGATTCCTCAAAAAAGTAGGATTACAGGTCCCATTCAACCCAGCTATTCTCCTTCTGGGTATTTTTCCATAAAAAATGAAAGCATCATATCAAAGTGACATATGTGCACTCATGTTTATAGCTGCACAGATTGTCATAGCTTAATCTTACAAACAACTCAAGTGCCAGCAACTGAACAATGGATAAAAAAAGATGTACTTTTATACAACAGAATATTACTCAGCTATAAAAAAGATAAACCTCTTATAGGTAAATGGATGCAACTAGAGACCATACATACTCATAAGTGAAATAAGTCAGACCCACATGAGCAAACATTGTACTGTCACCCTAGTACAAGAGCATAAAATAGCAAATAAAATCTGAAAGGTACAATAGATACTGTGAAAAGGAGAGAAACTGTTCAAAAGGAAGAAACAACTGAGATGAGGGAAAGGAGAAAAGAAAGAAGGAAGGGAGGGAAAAATATATATGTATATACAAAGGATAATTTGGATAATTGTACTGCTGAGATCTATTGGTCTCCTGAAAGGAACAGTTAATGCTAAAATCATTTTTTGGCCAATGTTGCATGCTTACATCTAGTAATCTGAGCAACCAATTTAAAGACAACAATATTCAATATAATAACCATTGTTAAATTCCTACCATTTAGTGAGATTCTGTATTATTTCTAACTGGGATTTGGGGGGGCTGCATATTATTCTCTTTAAAAAACAAAAGTAATTTTTAAATTTCCTAATTTTAAAACAAACAAACAAATCAACGAGTAACAGACGCCGGAGAGGCTGCAGGGGGGTAGAAGGAATCCTTCTCCACTGCTGGTCAGAGTGGAGACTGGTAAAGCCACTGTGGAAACCAGGATGGTGATTCCTCGAAAAAACAAAGGTTGCAGTTCCCATCTGACTGAGTGATTCCCCTTCTGGCATCTTTCCAGAACTAAAAACACCAAACCACAAAGATATATGTGCACCCATATTATAAAAGCACAACTTGTAATAGCAAGATCTTGGTAATAAACCAAATGCCCATCAATCACGGAATAGATAAAAAAGATATGGTCTTTTTATTGAATGGAGTATTACTCAGCCATAAAGAAGAATGGCTGGAGACTTTTATATGTAAATGAGTTCAACTTGATACCATACTCAGAAATAAAATAAGACAAAAAAGTATAAAAACATCATAATGTCTTCGTAGTGTGAGAAGCTGAAAGAGTAGATATGATCCAAACTGTAAGACAGATATTGTAAAATGGGAGGCTTCAAATAGAACGAGAAACTAATTTAAGGGAGAGGGAAAAAATACATCTCCATATAGGTACACAAAAGATAGCTAAGGTAATTATGGCACTGATTTTTCTGAGTTCTTTGAAAACATAGTTTTGTGCTGCTAATATTTCTTGGACAATTCAATGCTGGTACCTCATACTCTGAGCAACTAGTTTAAAGACAGACAATGTATTAGCCATTGTCATCCTATATGCTCTTTTGAAATTTTGCATTTGTTTTTCATTTTTCTCTAAAATAATTTTTTTTTTTTAATTGTAAGTTCTGGAGTTAGAAAGCCTGGGTCTACATGCGGCTCCACCAATTTCTACTTGAATGATTTTAGATTATTTCTCCGTTTCCTCCATAAATTAGGATAGAAATAACTCTCCTGCCTACTAATTAGGGTTGATCTAAGGCTCAAATAAGATACATAAATGTGTACTACAAACCCTAAATCAACCCGTTATAATATAACATGTTGAGGAAACTCGCAAAACTCCAAGTCAGTAGTTTACCATTAAGTATCATGATAGAATACCTGACCGATGTTAATTGCTTCCTGTCAGTATAATGTTATAATTCTGTGAGTAGGTAATGTTAGGCAAAGCTGAGTAAAAGACACATGAAAAAAAAATATTATAAAGTATTATAATGAGGGTAATGGTGATGAAAGTAAAAACAACAAAAAGGAGCACATTTGAGAATTGCTACAGGATCAGAAAGATTTAATAGCTGTGCACTGCAGGCATGCGGGAGCTAAGAACGCCACGATGATTGGCTGGGAGAGATACTGGGAGCGTCGCGTGTCCCTGAAGCCCGCCAAGGTGTCAGCTGGAGGATCTACTCACCGCTGCCGTGTTCATCCTCAACCCCAATCCACTCCGGCTAGCAGACAGCTTGGCTCCCTGAAACACGCAAGACGCACTCTCTGTCTTTCGGGAATGAAGGGCAGGGCAGGAAATGCGCGCAGTCATGACAGTAGGACTCTGGCAGGCAGTTCTAAACTAGAAGTCAAAATGTTACGGCTTGAATCCCACATGTCCCTCACAGGCCCAACGCTGCAAGCTTGGTCATAGCATTATTTGAAGGCAGCGGCGCCTTTAGCATGTGGGGCCCGGCGCAAAGGAGCGAGACGACGAGGGAGCTATCGGGACTCTGGCCCTGTCCTCTCATTCTTCATGAGGGGAGCCAGCTTCCGCCACCAGGTTCTGCCCCCGCCAAGACACACTATGCTGGCACAGCCCTAAGGCACACGAAGTCTCCTGACCACACACTAAAAACTCCTGGAGTCATCGATCAAACTAAATGTTTCCTCCTTTCAAGTTACCGCCCTAGGTGTTTTGTCACAGGGTCAGAAATGTGAGTACCACGCTATTCCATTGGCAAGACTATGAATAGGCACAGAGGAGGGCCAGATGCACCTTCCCCCAGAAGCCTCAAGGTTTACTTGGGGACCGAGAGCAGCGATCAGCAAGAGGCCTACTTGCCTCTCACCTTCTCCAAAGGAAACATCCTAGCAGTTGAGGACAAGGTGAAAGTCACAGCCGACTCTTGGACTGGAGAATGAATCCTACTGCTGTAGCTGTGTATCTGCAGAGGCCTGGAAATGAAGCAGTCCAAAGATGAAGCCATCGGATGTACTCATGGAGTAAGGCCCAGGCGGCGCTAACAGGCTGGCAGTCCTGGTCAGGCGGGCAGCCCAGCCCTGGCTCTCCACTGCTCTCCATACCTGAGCAAGCCAATGTTGGGCCCCTGAGCTGGGTGCAGCTCACCATAACATCTGGGTGACCCGCAGAGGCTACCAACACACGCGGGACAGGAGACCCAGCTGGCACGCCCAGAGCTGACTGTGATGAGGGCAGCAGGCCCACAGCAAGGATATGATGACTCAGAACCCATCAACAGCTGGACCTCTGATGCAAAATATAAGCTGAAGGTTATTTCAGAGTACGATCAACATGATTGGAAATGACTTTACTGTGAATGAAACTGAATGTAAAGAACTATGATCTGTAGGGCTTTAGGAAATGTGTGCTATTACAACTAGTTACGTTTAAATTAGACTATTTTATTTTATTTTATTTTTTGGCAGAACCAGGGATTGAACTCAGGCCCTTGCGCTTACCAGGGAAGTGCTTATTCTAC
>NDGN011533744.1:2730-22090 GCA_002564285.1 Tympanoctomys barrerae
GAACTGGGGATTGAACTCAGGCCCTTGCACTTGCCAGGGAAGCACTTATTCCACTAAGCCATCGCCCCAGCCCAGTTAATTTTGTCTTTATAAAACATTTTTTTTGAGAATTAGCTTGATGAGCAGAAATTGCCCACAATAAAAATTCAGGAAAAAAAATCAAAATTTAAGAGGCAAGACAATATAGTGTTGTGAATGTTAAATAGCCCAGATTATTTTTGTAGAAGGAAGTAATCCCAGTGTCAAAACAACTAAAACGAAAAGAAAAGGGGGCTGGACAGATAGCTCAGAGCACAAGGCCCTACCTGGCAAGCACAAAGACCCAAGTTTGATCCCCAGGCCCCACATGGCATGCAGTCTCAGACCCAATGCCTGGGCCACCTGTCTCAGATGCGGGGGCCCACCATGTGGCCCTGGAACCAGGCATGGTGGCACACACCTGTAGTCCCAGCACTCATGAGGTTCAACCAGGACACCTGTAATCCCAGCACTCAGGAAGTAGAACCAGGAGGATCGCTGAGAGTTTGAGACCAGCCTGAGGGCTACAAAAGTGAGCACAGGCCTGCCCGGACTGCATAGTGAGACCAATTTTTCCATAACAGAAGAACAAAAGTGAAGCTTGAAAAATAGAAGTAAATGAAGAGAAATGAGTACAGATAAGTGTGCAGGGGTATATAAGAAAATGAACCTATAAAAGGAAAGCTTGTGAAAATATAAGGGCATGGGATGCTGAGATGACATGATTGATAGCACTGGGTGGCCCAAAGCATTTAAGGGTACACATTTTAAAAATGAAGTGTCCCCAAAGACTCAGGCTTCTAGCTTCATCAATTAATCAAATCCATTTAGGAGGTCATAGCTAAATGGGTTACTCGGAAGTTGAGTACAGTTGAAGAGAGGAGTCCATTTAAGGCAGGACTTTGCAGGTTCCACCTTGTCCCTGGCTTCATGTCACCTGACTCTTTTTCTCTGCTTCCTGGGTTCCAGGAGATGAGCAGCTGTCTTCTTTCACATTGTCCTACCGCAATGGCTGCCTGGGTGAGGGCTCAGAAGCAGGGCGGCCAAGGGGCTATGGACTGGAGCCCGGGAAACTGTCAGCCAAAATGAACCTTTTCCTCTGTAAATTGTTATTCCTGGGTATTTTGGCAGAACTACATAGAGCTGACTAACACACAGGGGCATCAAGAATGAAAGGGGGATGGTGAGATAGCTCAGTGGACTAAAGCATGTGCTTAGGCAAGCTTAGGCAAGCACACAGGGACCACCGTTTGATCCTGGGCACCACATGCTTCACTAGCCCCACCCCCAGGGTGGGCTGAGCAGGCCATAGAGTCCAGGCATAGTGGCGCATGCCTGTAATCCCATCACTGGGGAGGCTGAAAGCAGGAGGATCACCACAAGTGTGAGCTGAGTAGTGAGACCTCCAACAACCAAATACACANAAAAAAAAAATGAAAGAAGACAACAAGATTTTCAAAATATACGCCATTGATGGTATACACAAGTGAGCTTTAAAGAAGAAAAGCAATGATTAAAAAAAAAAAAAGCATTACTATGAGGATTAAACAAGAAAAGTCAATACAAAATAAAGGCACTGCTCTTAGCCCTGGGGAAAAACTAAAATGATGAAAAACTTATTAAGCAATTAGGTTGGTAACAAGAGAAGATAAGACAAACAGCACTTCTGTTCTTGACAAATCAAGGCAGGGAGAAACAGTATGCTGGCTGCCGTTTGGTTTAACTGAAAAGGTAGTTGTCCATTCCAGATGTCATAATCTCAGCATAGCAGGAGCGGATGCCACCTGGAGTAGTGAAAGGTAAAACCTAGCTATTGTAGAGGTGGAGAATATGGGAAAACCATTTAGAAGAGTGTTTTTTAAATAAGGTAAGCCAGAGGAATTCCAAAATTTGATAAAGATTGAGGAGAATATAGATTTATCATGCCTTCAATTTGTGCAAGTGCTTATTATTACCCAGTAAAGTGGACAGTTAAGGTTGGATGAAGATAATTATAATAATATCTATAATAATAGTAATGGTGACAATAGTTATGTTTAACATTTATTGAGCATGTACTATCTGTGAGGCATGATCATTTTAAATGTTCCAACTCATTTATTTTTCATAATGGTCCTATGAGGCAGTTTTTATCATTATTTGAATTAAATACTTTGACCAAGGTTATCGAGCTGGTATACTTACTGCTTAAGCAGTTTTCTTCAAGAATAAAAGCACCTTAGGGCTGACTCACTCTATAAATTTTACCTAAAGAGTTTGTGTTTTAAAAGGTAAATGTAAGGACTGGCCAGATATCTCAGCAGATATCTAAGTGCCTACTTAGGCAGATGCAGGGACTGGGGTTTGATCCCCAGCATGCGATGCCAGCCCACTGCCAGGTAGGCTGAGGTGGTGAATAAGACTGGGTGTGGCAGCAAGTGCCTGTGAACCCAGTGCTTGGGAGGCTGAAAACAGGAGGATCACTACGAGTCCGATCTGTGTAGTGAGACCCTTTAGACCCTGTACTAAATACCAAAATAAATAAATAAATAAACAATAAAACAAAAGGTAAATGTATTACTCTCTTCCAATAACTATTTCCCTTAACCTGTCATTATGGTGTACACAACACTCCTCAGATGATGAAATATACTTGGCATTTGACACTGGTTTCTGAAGCACATATAAAATCCTCCTTGCATCAGTCTAAGTGAATACACCCCTCCCCCTTTCAAACTTAGGAAATAGAGTTTCTGCAGCTACAAGTTACTTACTGGTGATCTCCAGTATCTTAGCTACTTTTCTCATTGCTGAGACAAAATACGCAACACCCAAATTTAAAGATGGAAAGATTTATTTCAGTTGACAATGTGTAGATGTTTCAGTCTGTGTTCAGCAGGTTCCAAGGCAGGATGGCATGGCAGAGGGGCAACATGGAGGAGAAACAGTTCATGGCATAGCAGGCAGGAAACAATAAGCAGCAAGCAGTGAGGGCAGCAGCAGCAGCCTGCCTCTTCTTCTTATCTCTTGTAGTTTACCCATCTTTTGAATGCTGCCACTCACATCCAGGATAGGCTTTCCCATTATCCACATCCAGAACAAGGCTACAGCAATCAGTGGACTAATTTAGTAATCACAGACCCTTAATCCAGCCACCTTCTAAAACTCCACCTATGACCATATGAGATTTTGGCAGGACATCTAGATACAAAACATAGCACTCACCTGAAATGAAAATCAATTCAAACTCAGATCTGAATTAAATCCCAAAGTTTTTGGATTTAATTGATATACCACTACTTGATACATTACTACTTCGTATGTTTTCTCTTCAATATTCTTATATTTCTATTGTTATTTCTAGCTGTGTGGTTCTCATTCTTATTTCAAATCTTTGTACTTCACTAAATATTATTATCCTGACATGACTTCCATAACATAATGACCAAATTGCTTTCATTTACATTTATAAGAGGCTTTGCCAGTTATTTCAGTTGTTTAAAGCACCAGTTGGGCAAACTCAATCAGGTGCATAATACTGTGGCTTGACTCCCAGCTCCAGAAGCTGCACCAGACCTGCCCTTAAGGCACCCAGATGTCACCAAAAAAAAAAAAACCCTAAAATTTTAGGTGCATAATACGGTGGTTCAATTTCCAGCATTTATATTTATAATAGACTGACTGTCCTCATAGTTCCAGCGCTTCACACCAACCTGTATTTATACTCTGTGCAAAGTAGTATTGCAATGCTTCACACTACAACCCCCTCAAGGAACAAAACAAAACAACAACAACAACAAAATCCTTGAGCAGAACCTTAAAAAATACTTGTTCAGCCAGGCATGCTCATGTGTGTCTTTAATCTTAGGAGGCTAAGAGACGAGTACTGTGAGTTAGAGCAGAGCCTCAGCGATTTGGTGAATTAGCAATATCCAAAATAGGAAGAGGGTTGGGGAACAAAAAGAGAAAGAAAAAGAGGGGAAAAAAGGAGAGATCTCGGTATGTAGCTAAGTGTGAAAGCCCTGGGTTTAAACTCCAGTACTGGAAGGAAAAAAAAAATCAAAAACATTGCTTATTTCTGTTGTGTTATTAATTCTCCACAATGCCCATGAAAGCCCACTCAGCAGCTCTAACTTACTACAGGACAGGATACTTGGCACTCCTGGAACAGGCCAGATGGTGTCCACCTGACATGGTGCTCAGAGTGGAATGTCAACTTTATGGGCTTTGGGATTCTCCTGGGAGATTGACAGAGTACATTTCAGCGTGTACCTAGATGGACCTATGCATGCTACCTGGGCCCCTCCTCTTTGGCATTGTCCCCTGCTCTGCTCCCAGGGGCAATGAGCCGTGTTCTCATGCTGTGATGTTTCTACCTTGAAGCCAGCCAACTGTGGGCTGAATCCCTTGGATTCCATGAGCCACATCAAGCTTCCTACATTGTGAGTGTCCAGTGCTGTGTCCAGCAATGGGGGCAATGACTAATAACAGCTGATTTAAGCTGAACTCCTGCTAACCAGTGACCTGTTAGCCCAGTCTCGATCAGCCATCCAAGCACAAAGCACTCGAATTCTACAAAGCTACACCTGTTTTGCCTCTGAGGTTTTGTGTATTTGTCAGGAGACATTAGTTAAATAATGGGTAATTAATACATGGTGTTACAATCCATCCAAAATCAAAATGGCAGAAAAATTCACTCAAAATTTTATACATAATTTTACATACAAACTCCTACACTTAAGTCTCCCCATGCCTAAGATTATGCACATTCCACCGTTGGTAAAACAATATTATTGGAGGGTTAGTGAGGGTGACCAAAACCCAGGATTTTACACATGTTAGGCAAATGCTCTAACACTAAGCTATATTCTCAGACTATAAATTTATCTCTTACCCTACAACTTTTCATCAGACATTTTATTAATTATTTTTCTTGTTTATTTCCTATTTAATATTTAGAAAGACAAGACAGGATTATCACTACCTTTTTTATGTATTTAGTACAGGGTCTATAGGTTCTCACTACATAGTCCAGACTCATAGTGATCCTCCTACTTTCAGCCTCCCAACCATTGGGATTACAGGCAGGCACCACCAAGCCCAGTCTCAATCACGGTCTCAGCAGACCCCGGGGCGGGGCTGGAACATCATGCCCAGGATCTAACCCATGTCCCTTTGGCTGCGTAAGCAGGTGCTTTAGTCTGCTGAGCTATCTGGCTGGACCATCACCACCATTTCCATCATCTTTGTTCAAATTAGGAGCCCTAATCCTAACCTGGAAAGCAGAGTGTGGTCTAAATTCTAGTTTATGATCTTCTACAAGTCTGCACTGGGAAAACTCTGCATATAATACTGTAGAATATTTCCAACACTTTCTTTAAAATTCCTCTCTGATATAACTATATGAAATGTCCTGTAGATCTCATGTGTCAGTTTCATAGGTGCAATATTTTTGGAAATTCTAGTCATGCAATCTTATGGATCCAATGCTGTATTATTTTTCAAGCAAATTGTTGAATTTTTTGAAAGCCAGGCTATGTTATGTTTCCTCTGGACTCCTTTAGAATCATATGTAAGTACATATTAACACACAACAGATCCTCAAAATAGACAAAGTGATAGGAAAAAAGTTGAACATTTATATTTCACAGTAGAAAATGTAGTCTCACTATATGTCCCCTATAGCTTCTTAAATATATAAAAATTATTAAGTGTTTGTTTTGAAAAAGATCTAAAAATATTTATGTTTTCAATATTTGTTATAAGACATTGCAACTGCTCTGGTGATTATTCAAGTACACATGTAGAAAAAAGTTAGTATTTTAGTATTCTGCAAGCATTTTGATATTTAGTATTTTATAAGTTATCTTTTACCTGCATCTTCTTTTTAATTATTATAAACTACCATGTGAGGATTAATATAAAGCATGTTTTTTAGTGTAGAAATAAGAAATCTTGATTCCCAGTGGTGACGGTAGTAGGGTCACAAGATATACAAAATCTTCCTATCTTGAGTTCACTGATTTTTCTGCACCAGAACATATATTAAGGATTAAGATCTGCCTATGTTCTCAAGAAACTTACAGACACAGCTGCTGAAACCGCAATACCTAAAGGAGGAGAACAGGACACCCCCAAGGCCAAGCAAGGCAGCATATGAGGCCTCAGGAGACTGACACCCAGCTCCAGATTGAAAAGCAGAAAGCCAGGGGAGAAGAGGAGCAAGAAGAAGGTGGAGGTGGGGCTGCGGGTGATGCAGAAGGAGGAGAGATCTCTAGACTCTCAGGAGAGCGAGGATGAGGATGAAGACTACCAGCAAAAATTAACAGGTGTGGAAGGGTTCATCGACATCGAGAACTCCAACCAGGTGGCACAGACAACCAAAAAGGTTACGCAGCTGCTGGATCTGGACGGGCCAAAAGAGCTTTCAAGGAGAGAATGAGAAGAAATCAAGAAGCAGAAAGCAAAGGAATGCTACATGGAAATGCGTGTAGCTGGTAAGACAGAGCAGGCCAAGGCTGACCTTGCCTGGCTGGTAATCATCTGGAAACAACGGGAAGAGGCTGCAAGGAAGGAGGAAGAGAAGAGGAAAGCAAAAGATGACATGACTTTGTTGGGAAAATGGATACAGTCACTTTCCCTGAATAAGTAAGCGTGGCCTGTGGGAAGAGAGGCCAGGGAACAAGGCCACACTGCCAGGGTCGCTGCTGTGTCTCATCTGCCTTGTGCCCTGGCTCTGCTGCAACAGTCCCACATGGCCAGGAACCCCCACGGCCTGGGGCCACCTCTTCATCTTGGCACAGAAACTGTTCGAGGGTGTGAGGCCTGCGGGAGGGGTCAGCTGCTATCTTTTGAGACAAAATGATGCAGGACAGCATCTCATACGTAACCATTTGAATGTTTTCGCTGGTTTTAGAATTCAGAACCCTAGTTGAGGGTTCCTGGCAGGTGGGTCAGAAGAGCTTCCAATTGTTGGTGAGATGGCACGTTAGCGGGTGGTGTACCCGGGGCAACTGCTGGTGCGTGCAGCAACTGGCCCCGGTCTGTGCTGCCTGGTTGCTACTCTGAGGGGGTTGTGCCCTGGGTCCAATGGCTTCCCCATCCCTGGCCAGTGGCCTCCAACTGAGCCCTCATCTCTGCCCTTCCCTGCCCCATTCCCACATATCTGGCCAGGACTAGTACCCATTTTTAACCCAACCCATCAGTCATTTCAAGAAACCTCTGCTTACTGTGCGGCACCCAGGCAAAACCTGCTCCACAAATCCAGCTTAATATATTTGGCAGATTTAAACTTGACATTCTCATTTAAAACAAAGAAGAAAAAAGAAACTTATAGTTTTTGCTGGGAAATAGGCACAGAAGCAAATAATTTAATTATAATACGATGGATGATAAGGGTAAGTAAAACAGAGGACATTACTAGGGATTGAGGAAAGGATTCCTGGAGGAGATAAAGTGATAGAAACTGTGATAAACTAGACAGACAAGACACTGGTGAAAAACATTACGGGTGAAGGAAAAGGACTGGAACAGCCCCAGAGCTTGTTTAGCACTAGAGTGGCAGGCACTGTGACATATTCGCATTAAGGGGTGGAGTGAATAAGCCAGGTCTGGGTATTGATAGAACTGAAGAGTGCAGTGATTAGAGAATTACTTAAGGCATGCAGCACGGCTCACAGGGGACAAAAGTCAAAGATAAGAGTCAGTGTGAGGAACAGTGCAGATGTGGGTGAGAGGGGAAGTCAGGGAAGTTCTGGGGTCTGGAAGCACTGAATGTAGGAAGATGGATCTGCATATCAGAAAGTGGATTACTGAATGTGTGGCTTGGAGACACCAGACCTGGAGATGGGGAGTAACGTGGAATTAGCTACTTAAATGCAAATAAACTCAGGCACATAATAAAAAGCTGAGCATCATGGCTACAAAATAACCTGCACGGTTACAATTGTTAAAAATTATTGCTGCCTTTCTTCATAAAGGAGTAATAGGAGAGAAGTCAGATAAAGGGAAGTTCCAAATTGCTAGCAGTTAAGAGCAGTGTAGACACTATGGAAGGCATCTGTGTCATCGAGTTTGTCACTTTCAATACTATTCACTAAAATAATTTCCTGTTTTATGTTACAATCGTACTTTTCAATTCTATAATGCTTTATTTTGGGTTCAGCCCTTCCATTTCTGGTGGCCATTTTCTCCTGATTCAGTGTAAAATCAAGTGGCATCAAACAAGCCAGGTACATTGCTTTATAAATTCCTTAAAAATATCATGTGATATCACTTAGCGATAAAATGGTCCTCTATTATTTGCAAAAAGCATATATCTGCAGTGTACATACTAAATTATTAAATGCTTACTTCAATGGCTAGCCAAATAGCTCAGCGGATAAAAGTGACTGCAAGCAGGCATAGGGGCGGGGGTTCAATACCCAGGGCTGCTGTGCCAGCCCCACACCTGGGGCGTGCTGAGATGGCAATTGAGACTGGGTGTCAAGGCATGCACCTGTGATTCCAGCTCTTGGGAGGCTGTAAACAGGCGGATCACTGAGTCTGATCTGGTAGTGAGACCCTGAACACCCTGTAGAGACTTCCCTAAAATACTAAAAAAAAAAATGCTTGCTTCAAAAAATGACAAGATCATTGCTATATTTCCAAACCTGTGAATTTGTAAGGACATTTTTACTACCAATTTTCAGGTCCCAATTAAAAATACATGTCAAAATATATGGGGAATAGATTAAAACTACAGGCATCTAAATGTACAGACATAATTTCTAATTCATAGTTCCTAAATTCACACACTGGAATCACTTGTGGGTAGCTAATTTAATTGATAGCAAAGCAGATCTGTGCTAACATGAGATTACTTATAGTCTATTTTTTCAATGAAGTAGAAATATTCACAGTATTCTCTTCAGAAATATATGCATGAGATCACAGAGTGCTTTCAAAAGTCTTTCTGGAGGAACGTTTCATCACATGCATTATGTAGGATATATAATAAAAATATGCTGGATATTTATTCACTTTTTTTTCCCAGGAGAAAGCACGAATGCAGTCACTCACTACCTCAAATTATGCAGTCAAGTTTCCTGCACTTGGAGAAATCACAGGGGTCAGCCCAATGGGAAAACCACCTTCATGATCACCGTGTCTTCCCTGCCAGGTAAGTATGCTGGACACTTAAATAAACATAAAAATCTTACAACAAAGACACTTTGTAATCATTTCTTCTCCAAGTACTTGCTCATTTAAAACCCACTTAGCCCACCTTTCCTTACAATAAAGTTCACAATAAAGTTCTCACATTCTACAGAACTTGTGAGTTCTCTTTCATTAGTGCCTTTTAATGGCTGCCTCAGTGGTCTGAATCAATTCAAAATATTTAAAGCACTTTGTGTCAAACAACATCATTATGTATCCTCATCTACTTTATTCAGTGAGTCTGCAGTTGTAGAATTTGTGATTTTTATACCAAATGAAATGACCCCTCGAACTGGACTGACCATGAAAGGTAGAAACTATCCATGAATTCAGGACATTAAGGAAACTACAACATTGAGACTAAAGCTACTCATTAAAGAAAACTTCTAGAACTTGTTCTAAAAGTGGCAAGAGGCTGGCAAGATAGCTCAGTGGATTAAGTGCCTGCTTAGGCAAGCTTAGGGACCAGGGATTGATCCCCAGCATGCCACACTGGCCCCACCCTAGGCAACAGGGTCTGGGCTGGGGACACAAGCCTGTAATCCAGTGCAGGGGAGGCTGAAAACTAGGAGGAGGATCACTATAAGTCTGAGGTGTGTAGTCTTTGGACCCTGTACCAAATACATTAACATTAAATAAATAAGAGTGTCAAGAATCACGGGATAAGTGTGTTTGAGGTGAGAAGGAGTATTTTGAGGAGGATTAATGGCAACATTTCTTTTAAAAATATATTTCTTAGTATACAAGGTTTACATACATCTTAGAGAGTAGGTACATGAACTTTACATATTTTGATTTTTTTTATCTCAGTACCTCTTCCTACTCTCTTTCTCTTTCTAGATCTTCTTCTCCCCATTTCCATTAGTACTATTTCTGTTATTATCATTATTATCACTTCTTGTTCATGACAGATGCCGACCACATTCATTATGAGTTTGTACATGATGTCTCTTTGTACTTTTTGAATTAAACATTTGCTATATATTTGTTACACTTTGCACATGGAGAAAATTAGGAAACTTCTGAACTTCAAAGAACTGCCCTCACAGAGTTTGGGTAACAAATTATATTATATTATATAATTAAAACATTAAATTTTCAATGGCATCATAAACTAGATTGTCAATCTAGCTTACTAAAATTAAGATTTTTTTCATTCTTGTGCTTGTGAGATTGATGTTCACAATAAAGTTCTCAATAAAAATACTACCAGTAATTTCCCTTCTTTCCCCCAATTATCTTTTTCTAACGTATCATTTTTACGACATCCTTATAAATTAATTAAGCCTCTTATGGAAGTGGCAACATTTTTAAAAGTCCACATTACATTTAGACACATTTTGGTAGTTAGAATTGAGGCAGATAGAGAAAAAAACAAAAAACACTAAGCTTGAATAAAAGAGTTACAGATGTAGGAGGGATATATGCAGTCGTACAGGTGGGATCAAATTGTCCATTTAGAGGAAAATGGAACATATTGTAGGACTTATTTAAATTAAAAATGTCAACTGACTGCTGTTCCAGGACATGCTGAATGCAGTTCCTACTTGTCCCCAATCTACTAAACTCATAGGCCTCTTGAATAAAATACTGTACCTGAAAAGCAAAATGGCTGCCATTCTGTCCCTACTACAGAAGGTGAGGTCCAGCATGTGGATCCTGCTATCCAACTCCCCAACAACGTTAACCAACTCAGTCTTACAGAGCCCTGAGCATGATAATGGGAGTTCAAGAAACAACCCAGGAAAAGCATGTGCGAAGACTGAAGTGCCTCCCGACAGAAGTAATTCTTGGGGAAGATTTGATAGTTTTTCTTTGAAATAAATCAACATATCCTAAGTTATCAAATGAAGAATTTCATCAACAAGAGAAAGTTATTTGAAAAGTTCTTTCATCTCAACCCAAAACAAACAGACTGAGAATGTAAAAGGTTGGAATCAGAGTTATTTATATAGGGTCCTAGGATTATCTAATGGCACTGGGTCACAGGTATTACATATTACATTGCAAATTAATAAAACAACAGGATTTAAAATTGTATCGACTTTTGCTACAGAATTTTCAAAATCACTGAAAGGATGTGTGCTACTAGAATACTGCACAAAAAGAAGTGAATTATTTAATATTTGCTTTATTATCTTTTAATCTAAAGGACAAAGTTGTATTTAAAAGAAAACCATAGTTCACTGGAGATGACTACTAAAAATTACATTATTAACTATGTCTCTTCTCATGTATAAAAGAAGCTGAGTTATGGAATTTTTCTATAAGTAAGTAGATCCTTAATAATAACCCTATGCAAATAAGCTGGCAAGACAGCTCAGTGGCCCGAGCACCTGCTTAGGCAAGCACAGAGACCCAGCTGACATCACAGGCCTCGCGGGACCCACCACGGGGTGCACTGAAAACAGGAGAATCACTACGAGTCCAAGCTGTACAGTGAGCCCCTATACCAAAAGCATTAAATACATAAACTGGCAAGCATAAATATTTTTATAGAATCAAATACTAACAGAAATGTTTTTAACAACATGAATTTGCAAGACTAACACTGAACTTTTGCCTTTTCTCAATTTCCAAAGTTTTTAAACTAAGAATAAATAAATTGAAGTTTTGTGGGTTTTCATTTTCAGTCAAGCTGGGTATAAGATCAGGGCCTTGTTCATGACAGCAAATTCAGCAGCATTGTTTTTTATCTCCAGACATCTCCCTAGCTGAAATGTATTTATTAATGAGAAAGAATAATGTGTCAGTAATTTTAAGAATTTTAAGCCAGGTGTTCGCCATTTTTAAGGAAAGAAAAAACAATTATTAGACAGTAGAGTTCCAAACTGTTATCATTTCCATAGAAAGACACATGACTGAAAATTTAGATAGATATTTCCAAATATTTGTGTTAATAAGAAAGAAATGAAAAACAATTCCCCCACAATCTGGAAAGTAAAATCTGATCAACAAGTGGCTTATCACTCCTACAAAAGCATAAAGACAAAATTTTCAAAACTGAAACCAGATAAGGACTCATGCTACACACACATACACACACACACACACATACAACATACACATACTACACACAGTTAGCATGATTTTGTCTGAAGCAAGTTTAATATAAATCAAATCTCTATTCTTCATTTCTTCTGACACAAACATACATATTGTATACCTTATGTGGGATAGAAATGATAGGAATAGAAATCAAGCATGCCTTATTAAAACCTGATCACATTTTCGGTGATAGCACGAAGGACAAACCCTCCTGGAAGCATACCTGTGGCAGGGCTGAATTGAGCTGTCTCTGGAGCGAGTCTCTGTCATAGATGACATCCTGCAGTCTTTGCTGTGCCAGTGAGAGGCTCTCCTGGGTCTCCCGAAGGGTGTCTAGAAGACGATCCCTCTCATCCAGCATATTCACCATCAGTTGCTCAAAATGGGAGTCTGAGTCCGAGCCACTGCTTTGGGACCCCCTTTGGCTCATTGGGGTGTCCTCGTTAATCGTGGGCATCACTTCACACATCATTGCTTAAAGAAAACAAAGGGGCAGTCAGTACAGAAACAGCCTGTGAGCACCCTAGGTGGTTATCAACTCCCTAAACTCTTGCAGTTCATTAGTCTGTCCCTCGTTCTCCTACCCAGTGCCCATCCTTAACTCAGAGTAGATTTGATCTCAGTCTATTAGGACCCATTCCCTTCCTCCAATGGAAGTGCTTTCTCTGTCTCCTCATAGCAATCCATATTATGTTCCACCTACATCACACAACTGGGCTTCACCAGTGTCTCAGTTTTCTTTCTTATGATTTACCCCAGTTAATTAAATTTATAGAAGTTTACTTAGGTTTAATTTGGTATAATGTAGGCATACATAATGATCATGTTCATTGTAAGGAATCTGTGCCTGTACATGATACATAATACCTCTCTTTGGCTGCAAGTTTATAATCTCTTGAAACTGCAATCTCTAAGTTAACTCTAATGGCTAAGCTATTATATTGTCAACAGGAAGTATACAGTCTGTTGAAGTTTGCAGAAATAGAAAATTTTTGAATGACTTAGACAGTTAAAGTGAGTTAATTTTTATTCTTTCATTTAGAAAATACACAAATAATTGAATATTGTATATAATAAACTGCTTTTATTTTCTCATTTTCACAATAAATTTTTTCATACCAAATAAAGTTTTTTCCAACATTATAGTTTTCAAGTTTTTAAGTGTCACTGACTGAATTAGGAAAATTTTATGAAATAGGCTGCAATATGTAAATACTTTTTATTATTCTGCTAATAACCACCTTGATATTCCTGTTTCCTGTTAGATGCATTGTCTAGTTTCCAACTAAACATTGCAAACTAACACTCCTTCAAATATTCCACAAGACAGATGTGTTACATTACATTAGCTAATTTAGTAACTTCACATCTAAGCTGCTAATCACAAGCTTTAAATCATGAAATAAATGCAAGGTTCAAAATATTTTAAAAATAATTTATTAATTGGATTTAAAATCTACAACACAGATATTGAAAGGCAACATGGCACTATTAGACAATATCTCTTTGAAAAGTCAGTCTCACTTTTTTTATCCTTTCATGCTTTAAAAAAAACTAACTCAACTCCATTTTAGTTGTACAATGGCTAGGATACAATTAAGAGTTATTGGGTTTGCAGGAGGACGATGTGGAGAAGGCCAAGTTTGGCTGTTGATCTTTGAATGTTCTTTGATTTTATAATGCAAAGTCAATTCATTTTTTTTGCCTACACATTCATGTCCTTGGAAAAAAGATATTTCTGGTGATATTTTAAAATAAAGTGTCAAAATTTAATGGCTCAATAGTTAATTACTTTTTATGTGATTCTTCTTACAAATTGTGTTACTGATGAGAGAATTTATTTTTTTTTAATGATTTATCCAGGCCTCATCAAAACTAAGAGAAACTTTTAACATACTGAAAAGAAATTATTTTGTGACTGATAATCTACATGATTCTAGGATAATGTGAAAGCCCTTTGGGATTTTACTTATCACTCAAAATACTGAGTCACCTGAAAGGAAGAACTTGACTTGTTCAGTTGTTACTGTTCCAACTTACTCTAAAATACATGATAAAGTAGGCATATATGAATTTACACACACATGTGTACACACACACACTACTACCATTTTTAGCCAGATAGTATCATATTATCAATTTGACTTTCATTCACAGACTCATTTAAATTACAAATATTCCTTATCTGCTATAACTTTTCTTTATTTTTTGCGGAACTAGGGATTGAACTCAGGCCTTTGCAGTTGCCAGGAAAACACTTATTCTACTGAGCTATCTCTCTGGCCCAACTTTTCTTTACATTGATTGAAAAATAATGGAAAAACAAAGAGTTCTACCACATTTGCTTACTTGAAGGATTAACTCACATCTCATGCATGAAATCCACATATTAAAGAGCTGTGTCATTCTGAGAATTCATGACCCAGAGCCAATTTGTGTATTTTTGACACTTAAGGTTAGAATGAGGTACTGGGGAGGGCGGAAGCGATAGCATTGTGACAAATTGTGCCAAAACAATGCTAAAGTTTAAATTTTAAGATTAAACTTTATTGAATCTACATTTCAAACTATATCCTTCTTGAAAGCACTTTTAATTACTTACAAGCACTTTACATTACAAGAAAAAGCATAGCTATAGTGATTACCCTAAGTAAAATTATCACCTGAGTATGAGATCCTAATCCTATATAACCTCTATCATAAGGCATTAGACAGTCACAAATTTTGGATGCTTAGGTCATTATAAAAGACAGTCCTTGACTTAGTCAAAACATGCTATGACGAGAAGGTAGTTGGGGACTTAGAAATTTGTCTCTGAAATCTGCACTGAAAGAACTTCATTCTATTCCACTTTTTAAGCAAATAGGTTAAGTTACTTCATCTTCCAAAACTTTATAGTTTTTTCATCTATAACATAGTGTGAATAATCTTCTAATCTATGAAATAAATAAATAAAATATTAAAAATCCTATTTGGGACCAAATCATGTATCCAAGAATACACATTTAAAGACATAAAGGTTTACTACAAATTCAATTCTTTATTTCTATTATTAAGGGTTTGAGATTTGTCTTTGCAGAAATAATCATTTACCTTCATGCTTCTAGGCCTAACGGTTTAACTCTAGTGACTATGAAACTCTGCTAACTAGATTTATAAAGATCAACTAGGTAAAAGTTACTTAAATAAATAAGAGGAATAACTGTCCCCTTTTTATTCAGCCAACCCAAATCAGTAAATAAAATCTTCTCATGAAAAATGGAAAAGACCACAAAAATAAGGTCACTTTCATGAGTGATCTTAGTTCTCACATTAGAGCTTAGATTCTAATATGAACAGCAAAATATATGAATAATCCTTAAAATATAATGTAATGTTTATTAAATGCATATCTTCTGTAGCAGAAGCAATTAAAAATCCACATAAGAATTGTTTCATAGGCTGTATGTGAAAACATAGGCTGTATCTGAAACAACTCTCAATGCCCACAGGGGCACGGCCACTCAGTATTTTGTGTTCTTTCACCCAAGTATATTATTTTAATTTTTACAATACTGTTCAATATTATCTATGCAAGCGTCATATAATTTCCCCCCAAACCAGAAAAAACAAGCAAACATTTTGCTTGGGTATATGTCTGTTCATCACCCTCGTTATCTCTAAAGTCAATCTGACATATAAATAATGTTAAATTCATCTAGATACTGGTTATTCATTAAATTACTGAAGCTTTCAAGACCTAGAGACATGGTTAATTTTGTTGTGAAAGAAGAGAAATAATAAGCCTCGTTAGTTTAATTATCCCAGCGCTTAAATTTAGCTTGTCAAAATTTACACCAGCCAAACCAACTCCCATATTGCCCGCACTTAACCTTGACCGTCTTCTAAATCTCTCGGGCTTCAAATAAAAGTTTGGAATGCTCATTGGATTCACCACCCACTGGATTTCAAGATCCTTAGCGATGTATGTCATATCACCTAGTCACATATGAGAGCCCTCGGAAACGCTTTTTCGGTCCACCAAGAACTACTTAATCATATTACCAGAGTTAAACCCTACTGCAGGCGAAGATGCAATTATTCTGTACAGTGAGTTTGTTCAGCAAGGATTGAGTGTCTAGAAGCATCCCAACTCCTCCTCAGTTAACCTACACGGAGTAATCCGACGCGAAAAACCCAGCCATTGTCTGATTACATGGCATGAATATTCCTCCTCCTATTTAACTCTTGGAAATACTCCGTCCTCCGGAACTATGAGTTGGGATCACCCCTAATGGAAAGCTTTCCCACTTTCCATACCCTGGCGCCTGCACAGACGGCCGCAGAGCCGGCTGGCCCCCTCCGGACAGTTCTCTGCAGCCACACCCCCCACCACCCCGAGGAAGTTGACTTCGTAATTTGCACGCTAAAATTGCTCGTCCTGCCGGCGGCAGCCCGGAGGCCAGCGCAGCGGGCGGCGGGGCGCCGGAGCCGGCGAGGGCTGGGAACCGGGGACCTCGGGGCAGCGCGGGAGGAGCCGGCCTCGCGCCCTCCCTGGGGGCAGGGCGGGGCTGGGCGGCGGGCGGAGGGCGGCGGGGAAGCCTGCGACTCGGACCCCGCGTCGGTACCTAGGCTCTGCAGTTCGGGTCCTGCCTCCTCCTCGGGGATCGGCGGCGGCCGCGGCCGGCGGGCTGCGGGGCGGCTCACGCCCAGCGCTCGGGGCCGCGCTTCCCCGGCGGCGCGGCGAGAAAGGTTGCTCAGAGCCCCGCGGCCGCCCGCCCGCCCGCGCCGCGCCCCGGCTCCGGGCTGTGGCTGCGGCTCCGCATCCTCCCGCGGCTCGGTCAGCGGCCCGAAGGAGAAGCGTCCATGGGAAAAATGGCATATTACAAATTTTGCTTTGGGAAGCAGAGCTCGGTTCAGACCATTGTGGAAGGCGGAGAGGGGGAGGCGGCTCTTAAAGCAGCCGCGGCCCCTTTGCGCGCGGCCGCAGCTCCCCGCGTGCAGCCGCAGCCGGGCGACTTCGGGAAACTTCACCGGTGGCGCCGCGCTCCCCAGGCGCGCCCGGGCCGCGCGGGGCACGAGGAGGCCCGCCGACGCGAGCTCCGGGAGTCTCGGGGAGCCGGGCGCCCGGGCCCGCGGAGCCGCGCGCGAGTTTGGGGCTGGGCTGGGAGTTTGACAGTTAACGGTGAGCGAGAGCCTGGGGGTGGGAGCGGCGGCAGACCCTCCCCGGGAACCAGCCGCCCCCCGCCCGCGTCTCCGCTTCTCCGGCGCGGGCGCTTCTGCTCCGGGGAGCGCGGCCGTGCGCCCCGCCAACGCGCACCCCAATCCGGCGGCTCCCCGCGAGCTCGCGCGCCGCCGGGCGCCCGCAGCACCGACCTGCCGGCCAGGGATGCTACAGCATCTTCCCTCCGCGCGGCTCCTCCTTCCTGGTCTCCTCCCCCCCCCCACACCCCACCCCCTTCCTTCTCCTCCTCGGCAGCCCGCACCTCGTTTTCCTCTGGAACAAGGGCTTCCCCTGGAAGCTGCTGCAGTGGTTTCCACCGGCCCTTAAATAAATTCTGAAGTAATCACGTCTTTGCTCTCCTCCTCACGCACACGCGCTCGCCCGCGGACACTCGTCTCCCCCAGAGCCGCTCCTGGGCCGCCGGGGCTCCCAGGTCCAGGTCCTCCGTGCTGGCCGGGGCTGGGCGCAGCGACCAGGAGAGGCTTCGCCCGCGCCCACCTGGGCTTCTCTCGCGCACAATGGTGTCTCCGGGAAGCTGGCGTGGGCGCGCTCTGTGGGGCTGGGACGAACTTGGGCACCTGCTGGCTCCCTGGCCTCCAATTCCAACTGCTGTGGCTTTTAAGCCGCCTTCTCTGCCTGGAACAGGGCAGGATTGTCACGGTTATGGGACCTGAGTCAATCTAGGGTGTGGCGGCATCTGTCACTTCTGGCCACACTTCTTTTCCGTTCATTGGTTTGGTGTTGAAGAGGACGCTGTCCAGTCAATTTCAGCTTTGAACAAAATCTGATCCTGACCACGCTTCAGATCCCTTAATATTCTCTCTCTCGTTCCTCTCTCTCTCTCTCTCTCTCTCTCTCTTTCTCTCTCTTCTATCTGTCTCCTATAGACTATCAGATATAAAAAGGAAGCTGGAGACAAAACCACTACGTACTAAAGGCGATGATTCAGGTAAGCCAATTCGCTCATCCAAGGTTTGCTGAAACAAGAAGACGTCATTCAGGAGGGAATTGAGAACAAGCTTAAAGCGCTGAACATCCTTCGGGAGGTGGACGCATATATCTTCAGAGTGCACAAGAAACTCAAAGGCATATTTTTCTTTTGTGTGGAGCAGAGTTCAAAATTAACAAAAAGCAGTAATCAAACAGAACTCAAATACTGACTGGCTTAAATTAACCCAGCTATTCAAGAAATAGTCTCCTTCTGGGAGTAGTATCTAATTTAGTCAATAATTCTACAGTATTCTGTGATGGCAAGTTTATGATTTTGCTCACTTCTGGCCTGTTGTCCAAATTTTAAACCACCACAACAATTAATTTTGCACATATTAAATATAAGTATATGAAGAGCCAAGAAGAATCTAATTTCTCAAACGTGTGCATATTGATTGCCTGTGAATCTTGTCATCTTGTAGATTATACTTACTAGCTAGGAGTTTACACTGAGCTCCTACTTCTCAAAACTCCTAGCTAGTACCCCATTTTACACAACCAACTTACCTCTTAGGTATCTCAGATAACTATAATTATAGGAAACTCAACCTCTAAGGCAGCCCAGCCTATTTTCAGGTGGACAGAACATTATAATTGCCTCATCGTATTAATTAGAAGTTGCCACTTTTGCTCTCTGAAATTCCATGGAAGACTTGAACTGTCTCTTATACAGGAGAAAATTTCATATTTTAAATACAACTAGTATGTATATCTGCATAATAATTTGCTCCTTATTAGATTTTGATTTTAATTTTATTATTGGTTGACAGTGCCAAGTCTGTGCTCCTATATTCTTAACACTTCCAAGTATTGGTTTGCCTGGTTTCCACTCATGTTACAAATATTTTAATTTAATGTAACTATAAACTGTTATACCCTGACAAAATTGACTAAATTGACTCCATTATGCTGCCCTTCTTCTAA